>JASANW010001436.1:151842-305732 GCA_030849725.1 Trypanosoma boissoni | reverse complement strand
ACTCGTGCAGTGCTAAGCATGAGGCACCTTTGGCCACTGAGCGAACTAGTGCAATGTATGACGACGTGCATGGAAACCATAGAGGGGGACTACATCCACTAAACCATTACACTATTCAAAAAAACGAAAAGGGGTCTCCCGCCGTCAATGAATGCGCGGCGTGTCTCGATCTGAAAACTTGGTTTTTTCAGATCTCTTTGTCGTCGGTGGCTATATCATTCTTGCACTTCAGAGTGGCAGGCGGCAGCATAATAGATCTGACTGGACTGCCAATGAGTTATAAGGGAAGACCAGAAGTTCTGGAGTTGGATACAGGCGTGATCGCAGGGTCACGTGAGAAGGCAGTGTGGCAGTGGGCAACACCGAAGGCCATCCTTTTCGATGTGTGGATTGACAATATACGAATCTCTGGCGCAGCAAAGGCGGTACGGTCGTGGTATGACATCATTACCACAAACGCGAAGGCATCTAGGCCCACTATCGGAGATGACCCGCACTCATGAAGCACACGTCACTAATTGGAATTGGAAGCTTTCTTGGTTACAGACACATGGGTACTACAAATTGCAGGTTATCTCTGTATGGAATAAGTCCCCAAACTTATTATTCATGTAGAGTCTCTTGCGGCTCCTTTGGCGTTCTACACCTTTATAGAGAGATTTCCAACCTCTGTGAACATATGGGTGGACAATGCATCTCTTCAAGGTGGATCCAGGAAATGCATTACAGCATCTTATGCCTTTGCTAGAGAGTTACAGGAAATATTGCGTATTCTTGATGCAGGTAGGTTGCACTCCCCCTTCTTGTATATCATGTCAGCGGAGAATCCGGCTTATGGCGTCTCACGAGGTCGCGCGTTTCATAGTGAAGAATTGGCGAAGGGGTTAAAAGTTGCGAAGGGGAGCGGGTTTTTTTTTTTAAGGACAGTAGGACGCCTGCAAGCCGCCCCTTCGTAAGTTGTTATTGATAGTTTACTCGCTTTGCTTTTATTGATATTGCTGCTTACACTTGCTATAGACAGGGTTTTTGATGCGTGTGCAACTTGAGCCAATGCGGAGGCATATCTGCTCTCACATTTTGTGTCTCCTTATCTTCTACATTCGGGCAATAACAGGCCAGGTCGAGTCGATGAGTAGACTGAAAAAAAAAAAAAATAGCAAGAGCAACAACAAGAAGAACGGGTATGCACATATGCGTTTCTGTTGTTTTATGGCTTTTTTATCTTTTTCTTTCCGTTATATGTGTGTACTGTGGTTTCATTACTGTGTCGCCTCTTCTTTTCTTCTCTCTTTTGTGGGCCGTCCAAATTGCATTTGTTAACCCATTCCCCCAGCAAGCAAGAAAAAGTTCGATCTGCGTATGAAAGCTATTGAAGTAGTGTTTCTGGCGCTGCTTGCCTTCGTGGCTTGCCTTCCCCAGGCAGTGCTCGCTGGCCCGCAACCGAAAAGCGTTACCACGAAGATATGCGATGACGAGTTTTGCAGTGTAAGGTGCCACACGGACACACTCCCAACAAACACATGCCTGCAGACGAACAGGGGGTCTGCGATTATCACGTGCGACGAGAATACAATGCAGTTGGCGTCCTACTCAACCAAAGACTGCAGTGGCCCGTCCTCGCCAGACAATTTGCCGGTGTACAAATGCTTGGAGACTGCTGGCGGTTCATTTATGAACTACTGCAACTTTCACGGGGCAAAGTAAAGCTAGGTGTTGCAAACGCCCTATAGCCATCAGAAAACCCCACGTGTCGTGCAGGAACCGTGCGCATCAGTGACAGGACTGTTCTCCTCACGGCTTTCTTGTCGTTTTTTATTGACCGTGCGTTTTCAAGTGTTTTTTTTTTAGTTACTTATTACCATAACTTTTTTTTATGTCCGGTGGTGACATAGCACGTATCGCACAACGATTGATGTCTTGGCAGCCCGCATTAGCCTTCTTTTCGCAATGAATGTAAATATGCCAATAAAGCAAAATGAAAAGGAAAAAAAAAAATCAATTCTTTTTTTTTTTTTTTTGTGCCTTCCCACTGCTGCCATGGAAGTGTTTTTTTATAGACTTATCTGTTTTTGAGTCAAAAGCAAATGCAGCAAAAACACGAACAATACCAAAGACAGCAACATGTTTGTATACGTGTGTCTGTGTAGTGTTTATTGTTCTCTTAATTGGGTGCGTGTGTGTGTGTACTGTGGTTTCATTACTGTATCGCCTCTTCTTTTCTTCTCTCTTTTGTGGGCCGTCCAAATTGCATTTGTTAACCCATTCCCCCAGCAAGCAAGAAAAAGTTCGATCTGCGTATGAAAGCTATTGAAGTAGTGTTTCTGGCGCTGCTTGCCTTCGTGGCTTGCCTTCCCCAGGCAGTGCTCGCTGTCCCGCAGGGCAACCAGGCGCCGGCCACGGACTTTGAGACGTTCAAGGCCATGTTCGGGAGGAGGTACAGTGGCGTGGAGGAGGAGGCTTACCGCAGGAAAGTGTTCGAGGAGAACATGGAGATCAACCGTGTGCACGCCGCTGCGAATCCGTACGCGACGTTTGGGGCGACGAAGTTCTCCGACCTGACGCGCGAGGAGTTCGAGGCCCAGTATACCACCGACCTTTCGTACTATTCCTCTCCCTCAAAAGATACTACGCGGGGGGCAATTGAAGGTGACGTGTAACGCGGGGGACTGGCGCCAAAGAGGCACCGTGACACCTGTGAAGAGCCAGGGCCATTGTGGTGCATGCTATGCCTTCGGGACCAGTGGGCGCTTGCAGGCAATCCGCTCACAAACCTCCCGGAGCAGATGCTTCTGTCGTGCGACATCATTGATTCGGGATGCAACGGAGGTTTAATGGATAACGCCTTAAGCTGGATTGTGGTGGCAAACTCAGGCAAGGTGTATACTGAGGGGAGCTATCCGTATGTCTGGGGCACAAGCGAAGTACCAAAATGTAAGTACATCGACAACACTATGGGCGCCGTCATCAGTGGATATGGTGAAATACCAAATAAAGAGAAGAAAATGGATACGTACATGACCACCAATGCCCCCGTCACAATTACCGTTAATGGTGATTCATTCCAGTTTTATACCGGTGGTGTTTTGATATATTGCAAGGGTGGCCGAGTCAATCACGCTGCTCTCCTTCGTGGGTTTCAATAAGACAATGTAGCCGTAGTACCGGATCATCAAGAACTCATTGGGCAAGTGATTGGGGTGAGGAGGGGGTGTGTACGAGTGCAATTCGGCACGAACCAGTGCAACCTTAGGCATTGCCCATGCTACTCAAATATTGCGAATTTTAGTTCGACGACGAGAGGTGCTCCCGTGCCTGCGCCGATAAACATTACGGAGAAGGTATGCGAAGGCTCAGCGTGTAGTGCAAACTGCCGAGAATACGTATTCCCAACAAATGCTTGCCTGCGGATGGGGGGGGGACATCAGGCATTCTCAAATGCGAGGCGCAGGAAATAAAATTGACGAAGTTCTTAAACAGGGACTGCACTGGCATATTCAACTAAAGCAAAATACTGGTGAACCAGTGCATAGAACGTGATGAGGGTTCAGTTATGTAATACTGCAACACTGAGAGGTGAAAGGAGGGTTCTGTGTTGCAAGTGCCCCGCATCCATTAGAAGCACCGCGTGCCGCGCTGGAACCATGTGCATCAGTGACAGGATAAATCTCTTCGTGTCTTTCTTGTCGTGTCAAATTCATCGTGCGCTTCTACGTGCTTTTGTTTTTTCTTAATACCTTTCTTTCGTTTTTTTTTTTTTTTAGCCTGAAAGCTTGCGATGAGAATGGTATCACCTGAATATTGATCTTACTTTGTTTTTACATTTCTGTTTACAGTCTCTATAGACTTTATTAACGGTAAGTTCACTGAAAAACCCGCCCTACCCACCCCCGACCGCCTCGCGCGGGAGGCGGCCTAAAGGCGCTTTCAGCACTTCCTTTTCGTCAGTAATGACTAATCTATGATGACTATCTATCAAAATGACTTGAAATTGTGAATAGAATAACTTAATTGTTTAGCAGGAAAAATTGATGATATATTTCCCCCTATTTATTTTCTTCTTTTGTGTAGGATAGGAAGGTAGATACTATTCTGGGTGAAATGGCGCTTGACCCACAGCGGTTGCTTTCCTGATATGCCGTGTTAGCCTTGTGTTCGAATTGAATGTATTTTTACCATTAAGGGAAAATAAAAGAGAGGATAAAATACAAAATTATTACTTTTTATGTGTGTGTGTGTGCCTTTCCGCCATTGACCCGCGAATGTATATTGACTGGCTTTTTTGTTTGTTTTAATCAATAGGAGATTGATAAAGGAATTCCTGCTGAACCAACAAGGCTACTTGCTTTTTCCCCAGGCCCCTATCTTTTTCTCTCTTTGACCTTTTTCCCCCTTTACCTAATTTTGAATATATAACAAAGAAGAGCATGCATTTTTTTTAGGAGCTTTTTGGAGAGAATATCTACTGAGATAATGCTATCTACTCCTTCAAGAGGGGAACCCCATCTTTTTCCCATGAAATTTTTTATCTCTCTATTAACTTATCGCGATTCTGTAATCTAGCATAGAACGCGGTTACCCCTTTAAAGAAGGGTCCACGGATAGTTAAATATTTTTCTATTTTTACGACCTACCCACCCCCATTGCTACCCCCATCAGGGGGGAGCCTTAGGGTAGGAAGACCCTTTAAAGCGGCCACTTCGTAGGTTAGTGATTGACAGATTCCTCATATTGCGTATTCGGACGTTTTTTTATGTGTCTTGTACATAGAAATGGTTTTTGGTGGGGTGCAACCCCAGACGGAGTCAGAGTCATAGTTGTCTTTTCTCCTCTGTTGTTATCTTGACGATCCCCTAATAGGATGTTGGTAAAGTTAGGATTAGGCCGAATTAATTGGTGGATATTCTTAGCTTTAAAGGAGATCTACCCCCTCTAATTTTATAATTCCATCTTCCTACACGATTCCTTGATCCACCCCAAAGAGGAGGCCTTCTGTGCTTTTATTGTACATTATCATAAAGAAGCCCAACACTGAATCGGTGTGGTATGGGGCGTGTAGCTCAGTGGTAGAGCGTCCGTTTCGCATACGGAAGGCCTAGGGTTCGATCCCCTACCCGTCCACTTTTTTGAAACAGACATTTTTTTTTTTTTCATTTACGCTTTACTGACAAACGTCCAAAGGTGTGTATATTTTCCTTTGCTTAAAGCATCGTTTATGGTAAAAAAAGAAATCCTTGCTTGTTTTTTTTTTTTGTCTTTTTTTGAATCTTATATTTGTTGGTCTGGTGAAAATCATCCTGATTGCGATGGATATCGATGGTATAGTCTTCATATGGATATAGACTTCGTTAACTAAAACTTCATAAAACACGTCCTATCCCATTATTTTACAGCTTTGCTATGGAGGCACCCTAAAGGCGTTTTCAGCACATCCTTTTTAGTCAGCGAAGAGGGAAACACATGAGTCCAGGAAAAACGAACTAAATTAAGGTATATTCGTGAAGAACAAAAAAATATTCATTTTGAAATAAATTAACGTAGCTTTGTTTTCCTTATTTCTTGGTAGTTGTGAGAATTGGAAGTCGGATACTACTCTTCTTCCTAAAAGAAAACTTCGTTTCTTTTAGTCAAGTGTGCGTGGGGTAAAGTGGAAAACTGTGGTGGCAAAATAATATTTTATTTGGGATATGGCAATTAAGTACTTCACCAACACAGACAATTTTTCTATTTTTATGATGCCCTGTGTATAATGGTCACTACTTTTAGTGCGCCCCTCGTACACTCAGGCAGCAAATGTTGAACTTGTCTGCATTATCACAAATCACGACCACCACCGAGATAGAGAAGAGTATCAACTCCTGTGTCTCTTGTTGTTGTTTTTCCATTTTCTCATCACGCGACTAAAGAGGCTTAGAACGGAATAAAGATTTACGACAATCTTGGGGATTGTAAAAATTCTTTGCTTGCTACTCTGTAAACGTTCAAAAAAAAAAAAAGACCAACAATATAATGTACTTTACTCTTCATAGCTTTTCCCCACCCCTACCCACGACCTCTTCCTAGTCTCTCGCATACGGCGGCGGCGTGAAGACGAAGGAACTTTAAAAACACTACCTTGTATATAACGTGGTACTAAAGCTTTTCATAAATAAATTTTTGTTGTTGTTGTTTCTTTGATAAAATAGGTTTAGATTGTATTGTATATGATATGTTAATCAAGGACACATCAAGACTTCCTTCTCAGTTTGAGATAGTAATTTTATAAGCAGACTAGTGTTATAACTTGTTTTTAATTATTTTAATACAGTCTGAATTTAGGGATATAGATTTTTAGTAGCTGTCAGTACACTCAAAACCACTGTATTACTCCTCACTAACCGTTTCGCGCGCGAGGCGACTCAAAAGACGCTCTCTCAACGCATCCCTTTTCGTTCGCAATGAAACCAACACCCAAGCGTGTACAATCGCCACATAAAAACTTTAATTGGATTGGTGAATGGTAGAATTGAAATTTTATCGTTAGGAATAATTCATTTACTGATCTTACTATTCTTTTGTCGTTCTTACCATTGCCTGTAGAATCAGGAAGCGAGATACTGATTATAACCCGAATGTTTCTGATACACGCAGGGGAGGGGCCAGTCAAAAACACTAGTGGCTTATATCCGAAAATCAGGCCACTGCGAGAATCGAACTCGCGACCCCCACTTTACGAGAGTGGTGCACTGCCACTGTGCTAAGCAGCCATGTCCACGCGCGGACCACTTCCATGAGAATGGTTCGATTGAAGTATTTGTCACCGCCTTGCCCCCCCCCCCCGCACACACAAAATAAAATAATAAGAAGAACCTCAGCCATTCCGTCCCCTGCGCAATTTCCCACTCATTATTGCTTTCGTTATTTTTGCTCCATTCAATCCCGCCAAGTGACGGTAATGCACCCAGAACAGGAGGGACCATTGAGAAATTTTCTATCTAAGAAAACAACAACAACAACGCACACACACACACAAAAAAAAAAAAAAAACGAATAGAAAAAAACTACAAAGACTAGAAATCGTGCACAAACAAGAACAATATAGTGAACACATGTAAACATTACAACCACATAAACACACATGGTCCCGCAACCCTTAACACCACACAATACGTTGCGCATAAGGCGTCTTAAAAGTCCAGTACTTCGTCCAAGGGATTAGCTCGGGGTGGGGGTGCCTGATCCGCAGTGGGCGTCACCCGAGTTGCACTTCTTTCAACTTGTGGAATGAGCACTGGCTTGGAAGCAACGCCTTCTGTTCGTTCCACCTCCGGGCCTTCAATTCCGCGTGACCAAAATCTAGAAAAGTAGCACCACGAACCAAGTATCTCTGCCACATCAGATGCGGCAGCATCATCCACGACTGCATCTGGTAATTTCTGCAATTCATTCCAAGCCTGATGCTCCACTTGAAGTCGTTCCTGGGGGTCATTACATCTATGATGATAACGCTCCATCGAGAATAATGCCTGTGCCGTTTTTCGAGAAGACTGCGATGCTGGAGAAGGTGTGCATAAAGTGGAATCAACGGACTCAGAAGAGGCGACGAAACGTCGGCTGATAGAGAGTGCGGCGGTGATCATGTGACGGTCAGCGCAACATGACTTGAACATGATAAGTCCTAATAAACACTAACAAACATCAAAGAAAGGAGAAAAAAGTCTCTCTTTATATATATATATATATATAGATCTATTTCTAAAATCCATGGCGATGCCAAAATAATGAATCTATCCATGGAAGGAAACGCGCTAAGGTCCACAACACGCAACACACACACACAAAAAAAAAGGAAAAGTAAACAATAATGACCCTCTCCCTTTTCTTCACCTTTCCCTTTAAAAATAAAAACCGCATTGCTTGTTAACATCGACTTTCCACTTGTTTTTAATAACTCACATCTCAGTTCTCAAACAAAGTTCTCCAATTCTTCCAGAAGATCATCATCAGTTTTCCTTCGACCAGGTCCTCCTCGATGGCTACGTTTAAACGGAGCAGAACCACCTGAGCGTCTTCCTGTGGTATTGTATCTATCATTACCGATATCTGATTGCTCTGACCAAAGGCCTACCACATCCATATGTGTTTTTTGTTTTGTTGAAGTTTTCAATGTACTTTTTTTACCCGCTGCTGTAACCATAGCTAAAAGTTCATCGGACAAGGGTTGGCAAAGCTCTGCTGATCGTCCAACTGTTGCGTTATTTTTCGCATCTTGATCATCCAGTATAAGATCCACAGCAGCATTCACATCGACGTAAATATGTCCGGTAGACCTAGAATTCAATTCCACCACATATCTAAAAGGTGAGGAATGCGGTCTTTCAAGTATAGTTTTTTTATCTTTGTTTCTTAATCGTCGTTCTTCATTACTTAAGAAGGCTTGGGCTGTCCCTCCAACAAGTAAATTTAAAGATTGATTTTGTAAAAGGCCCGCAAGACTTTCGCCATGACAGGTGGCTATAAGATGAACACCTCGCTGTGAAATAGACCAAGCAGCTTCAGCTTCCAATCCAGTGGCAATTTCATCCACAATAATGTATTCAGGAGAGTGGTTTTGTAAAACATGTGTCAAAACCTTTTCTTGTTCTTCTCGCCGGGGAACTTGCATTCGCCGACAACGGCCTAGAAAAGGCAACGGAATTGGACTGTCGCCACCAATTTCATTTGAAGTGTCTACTATCATCACACGTGGCTTAGATATTTCACGAGAAAGAGAAGCAGCAAGGTCACGTAATAGTGTGGTTTTGCCTATACCAGCCTTTGACAATATCAACACACTCCCTCGATGAACCAATGGAATGAGTGCTTTGGCTACATTTGGAACATAGCGACCCACACGAATCGTCAGCCCCAATGGTTCCCCTAAGCGTCCCCTCCAGATCGATACTCGATGAGGTGTGTGTCGAATACAACCCCGACCATCACTACCGAATTGGCCCACTTTTTCAAGACTAAAACGAAGGTTTTCGGAAGAGGGTGGGGAAAGCTGAATCACCCAGTCGGACCCTCGCACTTCTACTTCTTGTCCAAGATGAATAAAAAATTCCTCCACTTCTGAGTAAACAAATGAGGAATGAGCTAAAATAGTTTCTCGAAGCGATGGAGATAACATAGAGAGTAAGTACTTCACCTCGGCAAAAGATGTACATAAGGCAAGACCGGTAAGATCCTTGTCAAGCATTTCTTGCACCCTTAATGTGTCCGCATTAGATGTGTGCGTTTGCACCAAGTGATGAAATACCTCCCACGCCTCCAGTATGGTATCTTTAGACCATAGAGTATCATCAGTTCTATACTGATCTATTTCTACAAGTTGATCTCGAACGTATTGAAGAGGCATATCTTTTGGAGGGGATCGTCCAGATGGGCTTGGTGCAATTTCTTGATCCACCAAACGTAATGGATGCATATCCGATTTCATCTGCCGAGATCGCATGTACCGTTTTGAGTGGTAAATGGGATTACTCTTGTAAAAACATTCATGTTTAGCGTAGACCAGAGCTTGCCGACACCCCAGAATCATTCTGTCGGATCTTGCCCATTTCATCCTTGTGCAATTCTTACTCGTCTACTCTCTCCCCCCCCCCTCTCTTGTTCTAAAGCACAGGAAAAACCCGATTATGTATATATATATATATATATATAGTTTCTTTTGCACAAGGCAAAGTATTTCTAACATAATGACGTATGAGGAATGAGAGGCCGAAAAGTATGGTTAGGAAAAGAGAGGGAAAAGGGAAGGGATAAATTAAAAGAGAATAACTTATTATAAAAATATATTAAGAGCACAAAAAATAAATGCAAAAAAAAAAATAAAGGTATATATATATATATTATTATTATTTAATTCATAAGAACGGAAACATAACGTGTGGTTCGAGTTATTTCCCGTTTTGGGGTGTGCACTTGTGTCAAGGATAGATCGGTAAAGAACGACGGAAAAGGATAAATAAAGCGAACAAACCTCATATTTCCATTATATTTATTGGCTAGACTATCAAAAAACGAATCACAGAGTCACATAAAGTCGTCCTCATCGGGGACTTCATCTTGGTTGCTGCGCATGTTAGAATCAACCATCAATGATGTGTACGCCTTTAATTCGGCAGCTTTTTTATTGGCCTCTATTTCTTCCTTTTCTCGTTTCCTCTTTTCAACATCAGCCTGACGTTCCTCACGTCTCTGGGCAGCGTCACGTTCTTCTTTCATAGACTGGAAATCAACATTGTCGTTCATAATTTTTGTTTTTTCAAGTTTTTTAAGTATAACGCTATTTTTCTTTTCAACAGTAAAGTAGCGACGAAGGGATTCCTTATGAAACCCAACTTGTCCCACTTCCATGCTATTTTTTTTAAGAAGATTACTCCATGGCGTGTATACTATTCGTACGTTATTTAACTTGCAACCCTCAATACTATTATCTTTTGTTAACTGGCAACACTCTTCGATGATCTCAGGAGTCAAATCATCCATTCCCTTCCCCTTTGGCATGCGCACATATACATGAGCACTGCTATGACTATCAACATGAAACCAAATGTCTTCTGGCCACCCGTATTTAATAAGTTCCTCATTTTCATATTTGTCACGACCCATGTAACATATGATTGAAGGATCCGAAGATAGAGTATAGTAGTACACCATGATGAAAAACTTTATTTACTATTGATGTATTAAATAGATTTCAACGCAAAAAAAAAAAACACAGAAACTAAAACCGATATTTAAGGGAAAAAAAGGCAAACGGAGACAAAGAAACGTATATATATATATCTATTTATCAGCTCCCAAAGGAGCGAAAAATAATTGCAGGAGATTCTCTTCACAAAACACACAATGTCCTTAACTTCCCCCTTGAAAAAAAGAAAAGAGATAACGGCGAACTTTCAACTCTTTTCTCCAGTTCTCTGGATCGAATGTGTATGGCTATGGCGAGTCAGCAACTTCTCTCTATCTTCCCCAGCAAACAAAAGGGGGTCTTTCTATCTAGGAGTCCATGAAATAATGTTATATTCACGACGCGTTGGTGTGGCGCTGCGTCCCCGTCCTCTCCAAGCCGGTCGGGGTGAAGGCGTATTGCCACCACAGCAACTCACAGAGCCACTGACATTAGAAGCGATGTCTTTGGGGAAGTATCCGATGCTCCAATTGCTTTGATTTCTATACCTAATGGGAAAGGTTTCCCCAGCATCTACTCCAAGAGACAAGAATGCCGCTTGCCGTTCCGGGGCGGTGCTCCGATGCTGAAGCGGCTTCACCATTCGTATGCCCTCCCGGTGATCTTCACTCACGGAGCGCGGCGCCGCAGTGTGCCGCCTTCCAAAATGGAGAGGCTTTTTTATCATCGGAGGGGGAGCCGGTCGTTCCGTATGCTTTTCTTCCTTAGGGAGAAGGTTCCCTAACGAAAGGTGACTCCTCCGCAAGGGGCTGGGTGTACGGGGTCGTGGTAAACTGGGTTTAGGGTTCTCAAACGGCGGAGTTCGGCACTTACGTCGCATGAAATGCTCTACCAGGGGCTCTTTTGTGGTCTGCATTGCACTATTCAAGTGAGATTGCATTTGTTTTGGAACGGGTTTGTGCGTACTCTGTGGGGCAGACGAAGAGAAAATATTGTCTACTTTTCTTTCTCTAAAATGACGACGCCCACCGCCTGACATTGACCGGGAACGTCTTGGTTCATCAGTATAAAATGAAAATGGTGTATTAGGAAGACTCCGATCGCACAGCTGACTTTGAGTTGTTCTACGAGCGACACGACGCGCAGAGTCCCTGTCCATGGATTGAAGAAAGAGAGACCCAATCGGTCTGGAATGTTCCTCCGCCTTCAAATCTGCACTGGTAAACCACCCCATTTCACCTAAAAAATTCACGTTTACAAAATCACAAAGAATAACATTAATAACGGAAAGTAAGAAGGAAAGAAAGAAACAAACAAAAAGCCAGAATGAGTAATCAAAACCAAATACCTACAGCTTGCGAACTGGCATCAGTCAGATCATCTACACAAATAATAATTATAATAATAACAATTAAACTAGTGTACCAGAAACAAAAAAAAAAAAATAGCGAAAAAGACCCCCCCCCAAAAAAAAAAACGTCGCTAGAGATTGAATTTTTTTGTTTTTTCTCTAACAATTTTCACGCTAAAAGATTTTTTCTTTTTTATTTCCTCCACATACTCCAAAGGGACGGAGACGAGTTGAATTTCCTAGAACCAACGAGTGATTTTGTAACAAGATCGGCAATAGCCGTACATGCTGTGAGGCCAGGAGATTCTATGCCATTGACGATTAGTAAGCGTGCCTTTGATTCGCTCTCAGCTTCACTTAAGGATTTGGTTAAACCATCAGTACCCACTTCCTCAAAGAGAAAGTCTCGGAACGGCATCCCCTTTCCGGACAGTTTGGTTCGTATACCAGCATAATCAACGAAAATTTGTTCACGCTCAATACTAGGTATGTAGCGTCTCACAGACTCACACTGTGTGTCCAAAAAAGCCTCTATTTCCTTCTCAGAGTCACCAAAACCATAATCATTTGGACTATTTACATAAACTGCATCGGGTCCAAAACGGACGTTACCTGCCATGTCCACAACACTATGGACTCCTAATCCTACTAGTTCCGGAAGAGGGCAAGGATACACTAATCGCGAAAGCGGCGCTTTGCCGCGATGCACGGCGTATCGTCCTCTACAGAAGTACATTGTATGATGTTCTGGTGCTTCCAGGGGTCGACCACCATCGCCGTATATGTGACGCCACAACTCGGGCATCCCTAGTCCAGCGGCACACACAACCGCACGTTTTGCGTGTAAAACAAAGTCCTCCGCATCTTTAGTTTTGTCATCTGTGTCCTGTGTTGTTATTCGTATAGTATCTTTCAGGGAATGATCACCACCGCTTGGCCAAGGAAGATGAATTGACTTTACGTCTGTATTCAATACAACAGTCGAATCCGTGTTTGCACTATCTAGGGTACGTACAAAAAAATCCTTTAGACTATCAACCTCAACAATCCCTGTATTAACGGAATTTACAACGGTTCTCATGGACACTAAAGGTTCAAGTTTCTTTTGCTGCTCATTAGAGACCATTTCGTATGGAATTTCACGAAACTTCATATTATCTACGAGCTTTTCCAGGGTGCTTTCTTCACTCTCATCACAAGAACCAATCCACTTACCAATACGTCGTGCCATTATGGCGTTAGATTGAGTATCTGTAAGACGCCATATGTTGGCATTTCCCTCCATACAAAGTTTAGTCTTTAAAGAACTTTGTGGGTAGTAAATACCTGCGTGCACTACTCCACTATTGCGAGATGATGTTTCGGAGATAAGTTGGTTGCGACGCTCAAGGACAAAAGTGCTTCCAAATCGCGATAATACGGAACCGATACTCAGTCCCACAATACCTCCCCCAACAACGACATAATCAACGCTCTGCATGGGTATCTCTGTATGTCTTTGGTTGCTTACGTGTGTGTGTGTATGTACGTGTAAATGCCAATCGATAAACTTAGCTCATACAACTTAAAAAAAAAATGTTGACTCCGCCTCACCCCACAGAAAATCCGATTGGGGCGACACACAACGAAAAAACATAAACAACAAGACAAATATTATGCAGTTTATCCAGAACCGGTCAGAAGACTCGAAATAATAAAAAAGAAACACACAGAAGAACCCAAGGAGGTTCCCATATTCACCTCAAAGGACATGGGACTCTGTTTTTTTTTTTTATCGCAGATATATGTAAAACAAAGCAATTCAAAATGTGATAGGGAAATCAGAACACGTCTAATAATCCCTACCGTTGAAACCCCCAGAAAGCCACGAGAACTGGAAAAATAGAAAAAAACAATCTAACAATTATATTCCAGAAGGTTTTCTCAGCATAATTTGAACACATACCAAGAAGCATGCTTAAAAATCCAAGAAGGATTCCACAAACCCCACACCATCGATGCAGGCAACGGATCCTCTTTCGTTGATTAGTACTCAAAAGCCTTCCACCCATTGTATAATACATCGTCGCACCTAACAGTGATTCTAGAAGCAGAAAAACTTCACATACTACTCCAATGATACTGTGCCACGTTGTGAAGTGAAGCTTTTCGCGACTAAACTTACTCCATTCAATCATAACGATACCAAGGGCCACCAATACCTTAAAAGCAATAGATCGATTTCTATGTCTTTGTACTAATTCCATATACGAAAAGGAGTGGTTTAAAGATCCACGTAACCGGGCAATAGAGTTCAACTGCTCTGGCAGGACACCCGCAAAGGCAATCATCATGAATATAGGATGATACATAAATATATTATCCCACGAAGCACCAGAAGAATACAAAATAGTCATGACAAAAAAAGATATAACTAGGAAAGAAATAACACGTTGTAGCATTACAGAAGAAATTCCGAACAACTGACGGTGTGGTGCGCGGATGTTGTCACTGCGAACGGCAGTAGGGGTGACAACATGCTCTTGTGGATCATCAAGAACATGATCCGAAGAGCACTGCATCTCTCACTTAGGTGAAGGAAAAGAAGAAAAAGAAAAAGAAAAAGTAGAAGAAAAGAAGGCATTGATTGATTGTACGTGACAAGTTTGAAAAAAAAAAATTAGCAAATGAAACATCCAAAGATACGAATCACCACACGTTATATATATATATATCCACAAAGATCTCTCTGGTACATTACAAACATCAAAAAAAACATGGTAATACGTAGGTACAGACAAATCTCTTTATCCTCTTATTCGTTTATTTACGAGAGGACGCGTATCATTGCATATCCAGACTCTGTTGAAACACTAATTGTGCAAGATCCATATGTGCCAACGGGTTGAAGACAAGGAATTACGAGCAAAGAATCTACTGGATCCGCCACTTGCAGTTCACATTGAACACTATGATGTCGTACATACTTCGAGCGGACCACAACCCGATCAGCCGGTATCTGTCCTTTAATACCTTCTCCTTGTCGTCCGTCATTTAAAAGTACAAAAAAGACAATGGCAGGGTCTGTGTAGTTAGATTCCGTCAACTGCATACGCACAACAAGGGTGCTGTGAGCTTTTATGGGATATATCTCGATCTGAGGGTTACGCATGACCTCATAGTACGATCCACTTCCTTGTGACCATGAGGCTTGCACAGTTTTCTTTCCCCAAACTGGAAGTGGGGTCAGCTGAGAAAGAGGCCTTGCACTCCAAATGGTAAAGTCGAGTTGCACACGTGTGCCTGGTGGATTCACACAGACAAGAAGTGTATACGGTTCAGTGGGGACGACTTCGGACTCTATGTAGGCACAGTCATTGATAACAAAAGGGCTCGATGCTATGATATCTTCTTCAGAAATGACACCAACGGTTCGTGACAGACTACCATCAATCACAGTAGACTTTATAAGGAAGAGACCAAGGGAAATATCATTAGCCTGAGGAGTTGATACTCTCGCCACGAGCGGTACCAACATTGACGGTTTATCCCCAGCATCTAAACCATGTTGTTGAATGTTCCCCATATTGCACTGATTTAATTTACATGAATAAAAACTGAGAGCGATTTGAGCGTTATCCTCGCCAACGCGATATTCTCCACTGGACTCTACTGTCTCACTATACGTCAAGGTGTTCCAATGACGCAAGATACATTCATAAGCAACGGAAAACCTTGACGGACAAAAAATGCGAAGGAAGAATTTCCCCATGACGCCTCCATTGTAAGAGCTAGGGACTATCCAGTAATCGCCACCCTCCTGGAGGATCCCTTGAAAAGAAATGGAATCGGTCGTAACGTAATTTGTTGAGGCGATAATTTTAGCTTTACTAGTTTTGTACCGGAGCGGATACTGCTTGCTCTTTACAATATGTATAGCGAGCGACCCAACATCAGTAGAAGTAAAGCGTACATCGGGAACAGCTAAATTAATAAAAAAAGGAGACTCACAATTAATCCTGAGACTGTAATGAGGATTGAGGTGCCAGTTATGATCAGTACAAGCTCCTCCAGCGCTGCTTTTTCCCCACTCCCCTGGTACAACACGCTCGTTAAAGCCACTGAAAGTTTGGCAGATGTGCACTTGAGCAAATGCCATGATAAAATCTATATATGATATCCAAAAACAGGCAGTTTTATTCGTGGAACGGTTTCCACGAAAAACCGTATCAATGTCACGATTTCGGCTCCACTGTATAGAATCGTCTGACCAGTCACCCTTCCACTGTGCGGTTGCCCACTGACTTGACAACTCAATCAATCTTACGCTATTCATTTGTCGTACTTGTACGATCCGATAGACGTGGGATGGCTCTATACCCGAAAGTGTTTTGGTGGCCTTCTCACTCAGCGCAACCATCATCGCACCATCATTGTAAAAATGAAGGAGAGTTTGCCACCACTCGCTGGCTTGAAAGCCATCATAATGCAAAAATCGCACAATACCCACACCTCCACTTAAGTCGCCTAATATCTTGGCGCAGTTTGTACGCCTCTCACTATTGATTGGAGTTTCATCTGCC
Source organism: Trypanosoma boissoni (assembly GCA_030849725.1). Classification (NCBI taxonomy): domain Eukaryota; phylum Euglenozoa; class Kinetoplastea; order Trypanosomatida; family Trypanosomatidae; genus Trypanosoma; species Trypanosoma boissoni. The sequence continues at coordinate 289,168 of JASANW010001436.1, read as the reverse complement.
GCTGTCGGAATGGCGCGCACAAAAACCTGTTGAGCGACATATTCTCGATTCTGAGCGTTATGTATCGGATGTGGGCGTTGAGCTCGTATTAGCATGTTAAGGTCGATGGCAGTGTACCCACCATGCATCTTAGCCAAAGCCTTTTCAAGAATACAAGGCCAAAAATACTTACCCTCAACTGGGTTAGTGAAAATGAGTTCGTCTTTCGAATTTACTGGGAGGAAATCATCAACCACGACATAACGCCAACTCCCGTCAATATGCACACGAATGCCATAGACACCATGCTCTGGGGAGGGAGAACATAATACTATATCGCGAAGACTTTCTAAATCACCTGATACAGCTTCCAAACACGTTAAAATCCATGAAAAAGACAAAGGACAATGTCGTGGCAACACGACTTTGTGTGACTCACCTTCCTGAGGAAACAATGTAGCAGAAGGGTAGATATCGCCAATACGACGCCAGCATGAGATACCATACTCCGCTGTTGCGCGGTGCTGAATCGCCTCATCGTCGGCAGCGAACTGAACATCATAAAACCATGCATGCCGCTCATCACAAAGTTGTCCGAGAAGTGGAATGGGATTCTCATCAAATATCAAATCATGTACATTATGTGGAAACAAGAGCAAAGCTAACTCCACATCATGATTACGAAGACGATCCCGAGTGGGAATTTTTACATTGGTGGCACTCTGCGCAACAATGGTGGCGGTAGCGTTTAACTTTTCCTTTGCTTCATTTGTCGTGTTGTCCGTAGATGTAGCACTAGGTAATATCGCATTATTTTCCATTTCCTTGGATAATGACTTATCACAATGCATAGCCATTAGTTCCTGCTCTGCGGCGGCATCCTTGCGTGCCCTATTATTCTCAAGTTGTACTTGGAGAAGAACCTTTACTGTGTTACGTAGGTTTGTGCTCTCCACTATGATATGTTCTATCATTGTGTTTTCTTTAACGAGTTGCAGGAGTGACAACCCCGAGGCCATCGTCAAAGGATTATCGGAAAGATCTATACGAGCCACAGACGGGTGGTGGCGCAAAGCAAGGCAAAGGGCATCGATGGAATCATTATCAAGTTCCTGCTTCCGTAAATCAAGGCAGCGCACATTCCTTGAGCAGCGTATGATTTCAAGCAACGGAAGAAGTCCTTTTGGTCCAAGAAAATTTCTGGAAAGATCAATAGAAGCCAAAGTATTAAATTCATCTGGGGTATCTGGTAGCAATTGGTAAACAGCTGAGTTTTTGCGGCAATGGACTTCATTACACCTTTTTTCATAGATTTCACGTAGAGAGAGACCTGCATAGTAGGAGGCCATTTGTTTACTAGAAGCTGTGCTCGGTGTGTTGATCTACAGTTTATTTTTGTTTTTGTCCCCTTGTTCAACACTACTATTTCATTTGTTTATTATAAAAATAGAAAAAAAAAAGGGAAACACGTATCAAGGATACTCTACATACGTGCACACACTGACACACACATATATATATATATATATATATATATCTTTCCACACTCTGCAATGTCCACACCATTCATGTACAAAATAAATATCGAGGAATTTCATAGAGTAATTTAAATTTCAAATGGATGAAAAATTGCCTTAATTCCAGTTATGGTTCGGAATTAGGGCGAAAAGGAGAAAGTATCACGGAAAGACTGGGATGGGAAGTAAAGTGAGTGTGGACGAACCCGATCATTCCATTCCACCCCAAGCGCTCTCTAACACTTTCCTGTGCTTCGTATCTGAGCATTCGCGAGAGACGCTCGTATACAATTTTTTTGCGCGTCATCTGTCATTTCATGTAATGCCACATCAACGAGTCGCGCGCCATCTATGGATGCACTATCTTAAGGTGCTGCTGCAACGTTTCAACGCAATCAAACACCATTTGCAAATGTGCACACAACGAAAGAAGGAGGAAAAAATATTTATGACACATGCGCAGATTATCCCAGAGAGAATACAAGCTAATCGCGCAAAAGGAAGAAACGGTATGATCTTTCCGTGTATTGCCACAAGCATAAAAAGTTGATTTTACCAAGCGGAACGCAATTCAGTCCATATATTTCATTTAAAGACATATTACTAAAGCCTTTCCTGTCACCGAAATCAGCTTCCCGCCGCAAGGTATAAGGGGCATGAAGATGAACATGTGTCGCCTCTACTAACAGTAAGCATGCCAATGTGACTAAACCGCAATTACAAGTGATTACAAACATGTACTCCACATAAGCATTGATAGAAACGGTGCAAAAGGGGCATCCAGGCCATTGACGAGATTGATAAATAACTAGGAAAGCCATTTCGCATATCAAAAAAAAAAATACTCAGTAGCTACGCATAGAAAACCCTGTAGAAATGCTACCTATCAAAGCCAAAACACGAATTGTTGAGCGCATAACTGAGTTTAAATAAGTTGCCAAGTCCGTTTTCATAGATACAATCACGGATGAGAGTCGACTATAGTAGCGATTTAGAAGAGACCACGTAATTCCGCCTATGAGTTAAACACAAAGAAATGCATCGGGAATACAGAGAAAAGCGTGCCCCGCGGGAGTCCATTTTTTTAGTCTTAACACCTTAAAATTTCAGAAGACTTTAGGAATTTCATTGAAAACTGCAAATAAGCAGCTCTACCTGAAATAATGGACACACACACAATATATATATATATATATATATATATATATATATATATGTTCTTTTTTTTTGTGTGTGTGTTCTTTCAAAAAAATACAAAAGAACTTCTACTAACTCAGACATAGTGGATGAGTTATCATTCGCATCCACTCGTGATTCCTCCGGAATTATTCCAGATTTTCTGTCGCGACAGCAAGTCAAGTAAACAACTTACACACCTTAACCTAATCATACTTGGTGATTTCCTTCAAAGGTCTCTGTTGTATGTGATAGGCGATTCGGGCCAGCCACGCGGCGAGACCCACAGTCGCCAAAAAAAAGAGACAAGAGACCAACCAAAGTCTCCCAAAATCACTTTTACCCCCGAACTCCAGTGGGATTGCGGTAATGACCCACAGCGGAATTGTCGATGCCCATAAGACCAGAACAGCCACCACAGTGAGCATCCCCGGTCTCTTATCTTGCAGCGCTCCCGCATTCAGAGGCTCGCAAAATATAAATGCGAGAAAAGGTAGAAACCACACAAAATACTGGACTGTGCAAACCTTATTAAACGCTATAAAGAGAATGGTCTGAACGCAACAAGCATGAGCCGTGTTACGCCGTAGTTTGTAGGAGACCCAGAAGAGTACGACAGCTTGCGGTATAAACGCAAATAGACCTGGGGCATAGTCAACCCCCACTCCCAAATGACGACGGGCCATATTGATATACATGAGCAACCAATAAGGAGAAAAATTGTGACGGTGGTCCTCACGGTACATGTGGTAAATAAAAGCTTCGTTTAAATACGTTTCACCAAACCACATATAACAGATATAGGTAGGAATCAGAAAGAATGTTACCGCCAATACACCACAATACACGGCTAGAGGGATTACACGTGTTAATCGTTGTAAAATGCCCGTTGCCTTTGTTCGCTCCCATAATCCAAACACCAATGGAAGGGCATAAATCAAAGGATATATTTTAAAGTGAATGGCGAATCCAAGTATCGAAGCAGCCTGGAAGTAATTACCTCGTGAAAATTTAGCAAGTACCAGAAGACTCAAGAAAGTGATGAGCATATCACTATTTCCACGTGTTGAAACGTTTACCACAATAGGATTGAAAAGAATGAAAAGCGAGACCATCCACTTAGAACTCCGTTCGGTCGCATAAGTCACCAATACTTCATAGCAGTAGTACGCCGCACCCAGGTCAGAGACCGCAAAAAGGATCTTCCCCAATGGTTGGGCGAGCAACACACTAGGAAGCATCAGCACAGCGAGAAGTGGGGTGTACCGAAAGGTTGTCCGATCAAACGGGGAACCACCGTTCCACATTTCCTTTGCACCATCGACGATAATCATGTAATCAATATCGGTGTACTTTACACGAAACCATTGATCGTGATAATATGCGTAGACAATAAGGAGAAGCCGGATAAAAGCTCCGCAGCAGAGAAGGGTTTTGATCGAGACCTGATCCATCCAAGTAGTCTTTGAGGGGTTTGTCATTTCCCGGAGAGTGAGATCCCTCGCTTGTATGTTTCACCAAAGCAAAAAAAAAAAAAAAAAACTTCTACAAAACACTTTAAAAACAAACAAAAACAAAACGCATAACAAAATTAGTGTGCCTTTTCATGATGGCCTATGACAAGGTAGATAAACGCGGAGAAACATAATACTTACACCGAAATAGTGTAAAGAAGTAACAGGGTAATTAAAACGTGATTTTGTCGCCATTGTTCACATACTTTAAGCTGCATAAGAAAAATGTATTAATAGTGCAGCTACTTGTGCTACTCATGCATTGAAGAAGAGATCATGTGTTCAGGTCATATATAAAAACAGAACTAGAAGAATGTATATAAACACAGAAAGAAAATGTTTACCAATATGGGAAGTTGGAAAAAATGCACTTTCCTAAAAAAAAAGAAACAGAGGCAGGTTAAACCTGATTGAATAAGTCTATAAAACCGGACAATTACCATATATTTTTTATTTGCATAATCAATTACAGTGTTCTGTTTTTTAATCCTCATCTGTTTGAACCTTTATCGTTATTTCATGATTGCCCAATATGAGATAGAAGCACCGAGGTGCCGTAGACTTATCTCACCTGTGCTGATCTAGAGGGAGAGTCGCCCCCTCCATTGTTCTTGTATATTCTTCCGTTGGACATTCGGTATCCCAATTGATTGTGCACGTGCGCTGCCCTTTGGAATCTCTGTAAGAATGTCGACACGGGGCTCATATAGACTGTTTGCAACAAGAACATCTCCTCACTACAAGTAATCAGCACATGCCTGGAAGCCCCTAACAAAAACAAAAAACAATCAACCTGCTTTCGTTAGAGAAGGATAACACACGTTGATTCAATAAATCATCCACTTCATTATGAGTGGTCCTTGACGTGGCTTTCAACTTTATGCAATGCAAGGGTGGCGAAGTACATGCCACCTGTTGTAAATATGCATTTCTTCCCCAAATCTTTAGTGGAGAGCTTCGGACTACCCCAAACTGAAATCCTCGAAGACAGGGACAGATACCCAATCCCCCTTCTCCCCCCCCCCCTCTGCGACACATGACGCGTCCGAGCGAGAACCCCACTTCAACATCGGACATGCCGGACCCCGGGAAGCCCAAAAGGCGCGCTCCCCCAGAGGACTCGCGTAAAGCCACCGCGCGAAACCCGGGGACATCCAGCCGGGGAAGTCACCCAACTTCACCAGAGCGTTCAAAGTATAGAGACGGCTAAGGTTAGAACACATAACCCCTCGGTGGTAGCGAGATGCACGACGGTGCCGCTTTGATGGCCGTGCCTTCCCCCCGGGAACAACGCACGAAGAAAATCCAAAGAAAAAAAAACAATCCCTAAATGTTATTCTCATCAGTTTCACTAGTGAGGGTAAAGGTAAAACCCCAAGCCCTCCTTAGTATCAATTAGGCAATCCCATGGGTATTGGATTTCATCATGTTAACTCAGAATATTTTCGGCTCAAGAATCACTTAAAAGGGCACCACCTCTTCTTTTGCGCACAGTAGTTAAAAAATAAGTCTTTTGAATCAAGTCACATCAGAGAGTAATTCCCTTTTTTTTCACCAAAACGTCCAAAATTATTGTTTTTTGAGTATGTTTCATGATAAATTCGAGAGACCTTCGGGTAAAAGGGACGACGGGATTTCACGCACAGTTTATTGAGCATCAAACAAAAGACACAATATTTTTCTTTTATTCTATACTCCAGAGCCATCAAATCCTTTTATTTGGAATAATCCCCGTTAGAGAAACTTCTTCACGAAGCCCCATCACAAGTGTAGTTCGATTCGATTTTTTTTTTTTTTTATCATTTCAGAATATCTCGAATAATAGACTACAGAAATAGAATGGTACAGCAGAGTATAGCGCACCAGAGCGAGTACCCAGCTGATTGCAGCTCATTCCGTTCCTTGAACTCCATGTCTGCTACTTCACTAATTTGGTGATTCCATAATTGGCATACTTTGGCACTTTGCAAGTTCGCACCTATTTCCCTTTGAGAGGTCGATGGGTTTTCTTTTATTTTTCCTTTTTTTTCTTTTATACTCATAGCGTTGCTGAATTCCATACACCGCATCATCTTGGAATGAAATAGCCCAATGAATAAACGCGACAAAAAGTATTGCTTCCATTTAACAAATCGACGCCGGGTTTGTGCTGCAATTGCCATTATATAAGTAAACGAGCAACATGACAGAACTTTGAAATTATCTCTTTGAATCGAAATGGATAACGGATCTGTGCAACTGCAACAACAAAAGCCTCGAAAAAAAAAAAATACAAAAAGTTCCAATCTCCGTCAATGAAAAAGCTCATGTTTACAGGTATCCGGAATAATTACCAAACCCTTATGAATCATCAAACTTTAATGTGTGCAACATGACACATGTTATAGAAACCATTTCCGAGTATAAAATATGGCATCGTAAGAATCCATAATCATCAAATGAACATTGGCTTGCCGTCGATGCATCAGAAAACAAATTGTCATCAGACCTTCCGCAACAATCCTTAACTTTTCACAAAGAAATCGCAGCTCCCGTGTCCTTGTTGCGTATATTACGCCGAAGTATGCGATGAGGTACTTATGTAAAAATCATATTCAGCAATGGGGTATCGGCAATTTCGGGTATCATTGTACTCACCCGAATCATACTATTCCCAGAGTGCAAATAAAAGTGCGCACGACAATGTCTCCAACCCATTTTGACTCTTCGCACATATTTATTAGTGGGCTGCACCGTTAAAGTATTGGACTGCTTGGCACCCGTGACCGTATAAAAGAATAGAACATAAAAAAAACAAAAAAAAACGGATGCCGCTGTGTCACATGATAAAGCTATTAAGAAGGAGAAACACTCTCTTCGTTTGAGCAGTGTGGAAACCGGCGCTGGGCAATATGTCCTGTGGGAATATATGAAGAGATTTTGCATTATTTTCATTTTTATTCCCCCCCCTCTTATAAAAGGATCGGAAAGATCTGGCGTTAGGAGATTTTTTTTTTTTTGTTATTTTGAGTTGCTTTTTATCACATTTCTTCTTCGACAATAGAGAACAATGCCTTTGCTTGTGCGCTAGCTTTATGCTTTGAAAGAAGCAACTTTGCCGACGAGATCCGCGAGTAGTAAATAATAAAGAACACTTTACGCCATCGCTTGTGCTTTTAGCGCACCCGTCAGGAACTGACAGTTTTCCCTGTTATTTGTTATTCTTACACTTCTTCGATTTGATTTTTTTGCCTGTGTACGTCTATTGAATCTGCAGCTTTGGACTACCGAGCGCCTCTCAAAGAAAACACATTCATTATGCCGAAAACGTTGGATACACAATAATGTGCTGTATATGAGGAAAAGTATACGATTCAGGCATTGAATATTCAACAAGGATCCGGCAAAAAAGTCTAAAATTTCAGTATTTAAACAATTACTCTTAAAGCCTAACACTAGTGTAGATAATATATATATATATATGCAAGAAGCTATAGAGGGTGAAGATGCTTTATAAACAGTCCCTTACATTAGCAAAATAAAACGTCAATCAATAATAATTCAATAGGGAATGGTATATATATATATATATATATATATACAAGTCTCAATATTTCACCGTTACATAGAGAACATTCGCTGAGAACATTCTATTTTCAATGGCCTCATCGGTTTCTGAGGCACGTTCTAACGGCACACAAAACCCCATTTATTCTGGAACCGACTGACTCAGACGCTGAATGATAATCTGCTGTTTTTGTTCCACTTTGCGGAGAGAATCATATTCCGCAGTGTAACGATCTAATTCCGTCTGTTTTTCGCGCAATCGGACTTGTGCTTCTTGCGAAGTGCGGAATCGTTCCTCTGCTTCACTCTCTACATGATTGCGCGCTCCAATGGCCTTTAGTTTTTCCTGTTCAATGGCATTTCCAAGTTGCTCAACTATCGACATTGTTTGATTCACCAAATTTTTGAAGTCGTCCATACGAGTGACAAATCGCCTCTCCACATCAATAGCCTTTAACAGTTTATCGTACTTCTCCGGGTCATACATGCGAATAGCGCCGTTGGCGTCAAACATGACAAGTTTGTCGTTTTCCATGACTTTGCGTATTATTGGGAATATAGTTCCTTTGGTAAATGTGAGATATGATCTCTAACCTAAAGAAAAAAAAAAAAGCGAAGAACAAAAAGCTAATTTCACAAAAATCATAAAGAAACAGAAGAAATACGCTATGAATTTAAGCAATTTTTAAACTCTTTTCCTCTTTTGTTGTTGTTTGAGGGAGGGGTTGAGATTTCTCAGTCTAAAGTTAACTCCGCGCAATTTGTTATACACCCACAAGTCTCTCAGCCTATGTAAATGAGAAACATACGTCTCGCATAGAAAGTAGAGGAAACAAAAGCAACAGGCAAAAAACAACAAAGAAACCACCGAATCTCCAGTGCACTGCCATACGCCTCAATCCACGTACTCTACACAACACTCGACAAGGTCTTCGAGAACCTGGGGGTAAAGCAACAATTCTTGGTTTATCTGATACAATGCCAAGAAACGTTCCCACCTCTTCTCTAATGTCGGGGCATATTTTGTGAGTAGCTGCGGCAGAAGCCACGTACCGCTACAAAGTCCATGAAAGTACAAAGCCTGAGAAAGCCACTGCATTGTAGCAGAAATGGAGATGCAACCCTTTTCTGACGTGCAGGTGTACAGTTGAATGGAGTCAGCAACGGCTTCAAGTTCTCGAGGGATGTTCCCTTGTGCCGAGTTAAGAAAGTTAGCTAACGAGGTTGCAGCACTATAAACAGATTGTTGCTTAAGCACAATTTGTGTAATTGGGTGATAAGGCGAAAGAAAACCGCAACGATCGAATAAACCTTTATAGCGCCGCTCAAGCGTAGAACGCAAGTTCATGACAAAATCAGGTGAAAAATATCTATTAGAAGGACCGTCGTCTGTTAAAAAAATATCCTGTGACGCAAGCAACATGTTAACGCTATCAAGTATCACAGTAGCCTCAATGCACCGCGGTCGCTGCTGAGCCTGATCATGAAATAGGCGTTGAATCCAATCTACCACGAGTTGTTCACCACGACTCCGTATACTTTTACTCGGGTCAGAGCTGGTAACCTGTTTCTCTAGTACTCGAACAACTAAACCGCCGTCGCCAATATTATTTGTGTCTGTATTATCTATAGTAAGATTGTAGTGTTGAGCACTACGTATCTCTATACGCGAAACTGTATTTGGATCAGGAAGCAAACACGGGGTCACCATACGCACTGCCTGATTTTCTTTACCTTTGGGTAATGGGGTCCACAATTCTTTTACAATGCTAGACGGCTCATTCTGACCTAAACGTCCCTGATGCACAATAACTCGAATAGGAATTGATACTGAACGATTTGTCAGAATGTCAGTAGTCTCAATAATACGTGGTACAACCGCCAGACAGTACAACTGCCGCAGTGCCTGAAGATGATGTTTATTATCTCCCGCAGTCTGCGGCCAAACAGGAAAGAAAGCGATAACCAGTGCGGCAACTGAACTGATCGAATTGGAAAGTGTGAGCTGACCACCACCAAGAAACAATAATCCTATAGACATGGAGATTGCAAGGTGATCACCATACTCCACGTTTGTGCGATGGTACAACTTACGTAGTACAGCAAGACACTGGGCATCGCCGGTTCCAGCCATAATAAGTGCTAAGGCTACGGCACATGCGGAGATACACCCCCGAAAGGCTCCATTGGTGCGCTGGATAGGTGTAATAACCGAGTTTGTAGTACCAATGTTTCCCTTACAAAAACCATAGAGCTCCGCTAGTACAACAGCCTTCGCATCGGCATCCATAGATCCAGCAAAGCGCATTCCTATTGCCATGATAGAACCAGCAAGACAATGTCCTAAATTCATCATTAGGTAACGAATTTGTGCAGGGGCAAATCCACTTTGTTCTGGAGCCTTTGCTAATCGCAATAGGCATGATGGTATACTCTTTCGAACCCATTCCCGGGTTGGTTCAATACTTCCCCATGCAATCAAGGAAGACATCATGTGTCGTAAGAGACAAAGTTCAGGGTAGATACCTTGCAACCCAACAAGACAATCCGGAGAAGCCACTTTGTTTGACATAGAAACGTTATTTGTTTGCATGTATATGAGTCCTAGAGCCACTGCGGCAGCCGGGCTGGATACGATGATGTTAAAATAATCGCCCTCGTAGACACGCGTACAATAGCTCTTAAAAGAATCTTTTGCGTTGCGCGCCAAAAGACCACGTGTAAGGAAGTGACCGTTATCAGGATTTATCTCATTAAAAATTTCTAACCCTTCACACGCCAACGGGACTGCTTCACGGCGAGATGCCTCAAGAAATTTGAGAAGACGATTCTCTACATTTCGCACACCATGTGATACACCAGATCCGAGCAATAAGAGACCCAAGCCGAATCCAGCACCAAGTGCGTAACCTTCACGATCGCGGAAATGTTCGTCTGATGGGAGACGTGACATTTGAATAAGCAACATCTCCACAAGAAACGCATCAGGTGAACTCTGGTGAAGAACACCAATAGAAACCAATGCAGCCGTTTGCACATCAAGAGAAACTTCAATATCCTCTGTTGCGGGGGTGAGAGACTGCACGTGCATTGACAAACAGTTAAACACAATGCTATTGCATGTCCCACGGAAACTGCAGCTAAGCCCAATCATAACAGCAATTGTGACAGTATCTCGGCCTGAAAACTGTGACTGAGGTGACACGAGTAGGGAATAAATATCTGTGCGCTGTAAGACTTTTAAATGCCCCAAGAGCCCTGCTGCTAACAACAAACCAGAGCGCACTGCTGGGCAAAGAATATTACGCGTCTGATACAAAACCCAGTGTCTTGTGATGGACTGATCCTGCGTAAGAGGTTTGTGGCCGTCAAAATGAGGAGGAGGTAGAAAGCGCAATCCAGCTGCACAGCCATTGTGAAATAATGGCCACAAAAGATTATCCTCTGAAACCTCCGGTGAATTGTTTGTGATTGTAATTCCATCCGATGTACGACCATGCAGATTTAGAGACGGGATAGGAACACTATCCCGCATACGGAAATTTTGCGTACAAAGAGTGAACATCCCGCGTCCCACGGGGAGTGCCGCTGCGCGCCGGGAGAACGTCTCGAGAGTTGTGTAGATAGCCCCAGCTCCGTCAACCTGGGCGGGCAGGGAAATAGGCGCCGCGGTATTCAGCATTGTCTGAATTGTGTCAAGGCGAGAATCACACCAGTGCTTCGGAAAGTCCGGCCGTAAAATAACACCGTCGTCGTCGTTGAGGGTCGCGCGGTATTGACGACCGATCGCCCGTTCCTGTGCGGCACGTACCACATCGTCAGCTGGGTTCGGGCTGCGCGAGGGCTTCAGTGTCGGCTTGCTAATACGGTCTAAGCGACCTATGACTGCGTTAAAATCATCATCCCATGTGTCTTCCGGGTTGTCTCGTGCTATGGCCAAGGCCCGCTCAATGGGATGCGCTATACCCACGCAGAGTTCCGAACAGACAAACCGAGGATCAATCGTGTACCGCAAAAGCCCTCTGCACAAAAGAAGCCACCAAGACTCAGATAAATTGCGAACCTTTTTCGGTGCATCAAAGCAGTCCACAAACATACAAAATATACGATTAGCTATGGAGAGAGGACTTGAGTTGCTAATACCTTTAATGACCGGCCACCCTCCCGATTCCCGGGCATTTCCCCGTAGAGCGCGCTGCAAAATAGTGTACAGCATAGGTGGCGCCCCAGTAGCCACTGCTGTAGTGGAGGATCCGGCGTGAAAGGTGAATCGGCTGAGAAGTATATGTTTCGGCAACGCACGGTGAAATGAGGAGTGTGTAGAGGCTTCTCCAAGCTCCACTGGCGCATCCGCTATAGTTCCCGAGGCCCGCTGCTGCAAAATATCCGCGTCCTCTGGGACGCACAGACACGTAGAATAATACCGTACGTAATGTACCCAGCCCAGTCCCTGTGCAAGGCGCAAGTTGAGTTGCGCGAGCGGCTGAAGCAATGGCCACAGCCTCTCTTGCAACTTAAAGCTTTCGCACAGAAGATGTAAGACGAGTACGCTAAGCCCACATTGGTGCTGGGTCCACAGCTGCGTCGCATTCACATCTCCAATCGTGCCACAACTACGTCTTCTGCTCCTGCGATTATACCTTGTTTCCGAGTTTTGGAAATCCGCAGTGAGAGCGATGGGATCAACAAAAGTGTCACAAAGCCACGCTTCCCTTCGGACTGTGGCACAATTTGTACTTCCGCCATCACTGTCTTCGTCGTAGCAGACTTTGTTGCTGCTGCTACTGTTTCTATTGTTTCCGGTCATACTGATGTCCACAATGTCTGCGATGAGCTCGATTAGGCCTTCGCTGAATTCCCAGTCAAGACCGACTCGTTGACTGTCCCACGCACGGCGCAGCAGCTCGCACTGTAGGGAAGCGACGAGGTTTTTGTCGAGTATCGGCTCAAGGGCTTCAAATATAAAATGTACGAGTGGGTGCTGCTCATCAAGTAGTGATGTAAAGCCTAATACACACAGTCTGCGCCCGCCACTTTTACCTGCCACCGTAGCTGCTATCGCATCCTTCTTTAGACCCGACTCACTTCTCGTACTAACGAGAAACGCGACGGTTGAACCCCCTTGGTAAAATACGCCATCCACAACGGAGTTCTTCGGAAGCGCATTCGCAAGGGACATTGTCGCGATGGTGTTTGTTGGAGATGCGTTCTGAAGGAGCGCGGGGACGTGATAGAGGGAGACCTCGTTGACTCGCGGCTGGTGACACACCAACAGCGGCTGCACCATTCCCGGGCGCAGGCACGGCAGCACAACAGGCGGGCAGTTCGTAGAGAGAGTGAAAAGTAGGTCCAGTGTACCTTCCCCTGTGTGGAGATTTGGTGTGCGCAGTGCGTGCAGCTCCCCGCGCGAGGCGTCAAAGAGAAAAAGGCACTCTGGCCCTTTATTCAAACTTTCCGATACCGTGACAGAGACGGATGCGCCTTTGACGCGCAACTGTGGCATCGTTAGCCGCTGAGGCCACCACATCCAAGCGAGCACGTCAAGGTGATCCAGTACAAGTGTCGTCGCGAGACAAACTTCGTTGCCGCTAAGTGCAACAGCCATTATTCGCCCGTCACACGCTGCAAACTGCGTGAGTACTGTGGCTTCAACCACAGAATACTTTGACGCGGGTGAAGAGTCTCCTGCCTGCGAGGAGGGCGGAAACGGCGCCATCACGGGGACAGCGCTTGGTGAGAGATCCATCGGCCGCACTGCACGCAGTGGAAGGTAAACGGGGCGAATGCTCAATGGGGAGGCCATCCACCAGAGGTCTGCCGCCGGATAAAAAACAACGTTGTCAATGTGCAGAGCCTGTGCAGCGGACCATCGCGATGATTGACGAGTACCATGCACGAAAACACCTCGTAGGGCAGGGACGACGCTTGTCGGATTTATGTTTAATAATGCAAAGTGCGTGACGGAGGCTGGGTGCACAGTATTGTACGCCGAACATACAGTTGACGGCTGACAAGCCGTGTAGTGACTCCGCCTGTTCTGAGGATCTTCACGGTGAAAGACACAGAGATATTCTTGCATTGTTCCTCCCAAACTACTCATACTGTTGCCCTGACAAGAGCTGTTAGACCCCTCATTGTCATCTTCACCAGCATTACTTTTCACATTTTCCACGTCAAAGTTGTCCTCGCGGTGAGCTGAAGAACTCCAACCTTGCTCAAGCAAAGAATGAGGAAAGCGCGTAAGAAAAGCCCACTTCACATTACGAAAAGATGTGCTAAAGTAGACCTCCCCATGGTAAAGTACGGAAACCTCGCGAGCACCATCAGGCTGTTTTTCTCCAACATTAATAGTAAAGGCACTTTGCATTAAGATCACAGACTACCAATTCGTAGTCTAAAAAAGATAATCAATGTAAACAAATCTCTTTTTTCCCTATGCTACAACAGAATACTATTTCAAATAGTCATTTCATCATCCAAAAGAGTATACAAAAAACCAGGAGAAAGTAAAATTTAATGCCTTTTGACCATAAGTAAAAAAATGTTAACTTTAAATCAATATATATATATATATAATTTAATTCTACTACAGGTACCGAAAAAATAGATTATATCTGTAATAAAATGATTTTGTTTAGAGATGTACATATTTTTCAGAAAACAACTCGCATAAAAAAATTAATAAAACAACAAGTGTCAAGTGTCACAGTACAATCCTAACACCGCAAAACAAAACAAAACAAAATTCTTTAATTAAAATATATATTGATTCATCAGTTTTTTTTTTTTGCAAAAATTTCCATTTATGACACCTCAACTCCACCCACCAATTTTTGTTACCATGGGGAAGAATCAAGACGGCGCAGTGAGCGGCTCGTTGTACCGTTTGCCACTGCGGAGGCCTGCCATAAGTGTGTAAGGGCACGTGAGGCGAGTTGAGGAAAGAATGCCTTTCCACAGCAGCTCCGCTCTGGCGGCGGAATCGTTTGCCCTCGGCGCCAAATGCCATCGCTGACGGGTGGGTCAAGGGCAACACAATCGCCACCTGCGACGCGTGTCAGAAAACTCAAAATAAAAGCATTTCTCTTTGGGGGCAACAAACATAGCTCGACACCCCTCCCCAAAGTGGCGTCAATGCCATTCTTCAGCGCACGCAACTTCCACAACTCGCAAGCCGTACGTGTATTTGATAAGGCATCGCTACACGAACGCAGTTCCATTGTCCATGGCGGAATTTTATTTCCCCCCGAGGATTCCTTTGACCTTTTCAGCAGACGCAACTGCGCGAATCCATGACTGTGATGCTAACATGTGAAACTCATCTTCATATCTCCCCAAAGACTCCGCTAAAGCGTACCGAGCTCTTTCCTTCTACGTGGAATACATGGCGGCAATGCAAAAGTTGCCAGAAAATATCTGTTCGACAATGGGGTGGTGGTGGATAGCATGCCAAACCAAACAGTGGTTACATTCGGTGAATGCTGAAGGGCGTAACCCTACTGGGAGTAAAGAAAATTCATCGAGCCCAGTCCGCAAATTGGTGGGGGCGTCGTTATGCGTCAGCTCGAATGTTTAGTTTTCTTGCTTGATCTCTCTTTTGGCAACGTGATCGGCTTACTGCTTGAGAAAGTGTGGCCCCATGTACGCTGCGTCCGCGTCGAATTCTTCGGCTGCGTCAAACCCAAACATGAAATCCACTCATTTCCCAGCAGTGAGCAATTGCACAACTCAAAGAGTGACCCCTTTGGTGTAAGGTGAGGTAGAGCAGCTTGGAGAGATAAGAGGTGTAGTTTTTTTTTTTTTTTTTTTGCTTCTACGGGGTTTTCGACATTTGATAGAGTGGGTCTGCGGCACGGAAAATTCAGCGTAAACCGCGGGGAGCACAATAAAAACTACGGCCAGAAGGAGCAAAGCTACGGAGCATACGAGAATGTGTGCGGTGCTTGGAAATTTGTCTCCAATTAAGTTCAGACGTAGGAGAAGGGTAAGTAAAACAACAAAAGAAAAGTAGTAAAAACAAAAAGAAAAAGTATAAATAAATAAGAATGTAAACAAGCAGATGGGACGTTTCTTTGAGTGGCCGAATTGAGAAGAGCGAAAGCTGCGAGTGGCAGAGCAAAGAAACTTAAAATCCAAGGCCGCAGGGGTTGTGAGTGGTGAGTTAGTAAAAAGAAAGCCACACGGCGTCCATATAGAGAGGGAGACAGTATGAGTAAATAGCGCTGTGACCAATCCAAAAGAAGTCTGCAGTACTTCCGGTAGCTGTTCGGCGCGGGAGAATTAGATCATGTGTTCGACTTTTCGTTGACTTCGTGGATCTACATCTAGCATCACCATGTGAGAGTTCAGCAGACATGTTTGAGCGAAGCATCTCATCAACAGTGTCTCGTAGGTTCTCAATTACAGGGAAGAAATCACTAGTGCCTTGAAGCTCGCGCCATTGACCTTCCACAAACATCCAATGTGCGCCAGAAGACAGACGCGCCTGAATAGGGTTTTGCAAAAAGAAAAAGAAAAGATCTGTCTCTTCTACAAAAGTCGTATTCATTAAAGAAATTTTTTGTTTGAGTTTCGAATAGGGAAAGTGTTCCCGCGATCGTATTTCTGGAAGTTCCGAAAAATGCTGCGTAATGGTATTATCTCGCGCACAACAATGTGTGTGTGTCTCATGAGTTACGTCAACGAATTGTTTAGTGTGTGATGAAAAGAACCTCTTGAGAGATGTGGCCGATCTGTTAAGAGGTCGTATTGATTTGTTACGAAAGCATAATCGATGTGTTGGAAAACAAAATGGCGTGGAGTGCAGAGTTAAACACATTCTTAAAAGGGCACCACAGGTGACTGTGTTTAATAAGAAGATCTACCCAAGAAGTAGTCTGCCATCTATACCAAAAAAAAAAAAAAAAGAATGCCAAGAAAGAAAAAATAAAACACTCCGCCGATGCAGAGATAAAGGTACAAAAACAAAAAAATAATGCTTAGTGAAACCATATTCGTAAACACAAGGAAATATTGAAATAGCCTAAGACTTGCTAAGCATAAAATAAAAAACAAGCAAGGTCAATTGTTTCAAATTTATCACCTCAACAATGAGAACAGAGTGATTCTACTATTTTGTTGACTTTTCACTGGGGGGGGGGGGGAGAAGAGGTTCACCAAATACCTACGAGCAAAAAAAAAAATGCACTCAATTACTGTTCCTAACTCCTTCTTGCCGTATGGGCATGTCAGTGCGGTATATTTACATAAGACGATATATATATATATATATATATATATATATATATGTATATAAGGGGTACGCACTGCCGCCGGTTTAAGCTTCTAGAAGTTTTTTGTCAAGCACATCAAGAACTTCAGGCAACTCTACAATAGCTTCAGTAAGTGTTGCTCCATCACAAATCTCAAGCAGTTCATGAACTTGTCCAGCCACACTGAGGGAATCACTATTTTCGTCTTCTTCATCTGACGAGTCAGGTCCAATAGCAGCAAAACTCGGCAATGAACAGAATGTGTAACCGCGAACGGCTCGCGTCCGAGTGCCTCGTGCTGCCGTTACCATTGCCACTGCCCCTGAGGGTGCCCCCTTTAACTGACGCACACTTTCCGAGATACTACTCGTCGCACGGGGAAGGAAAAATTCCGATGGGCCAAAAGTTGGACTTTTCGAAAAGAACTGAGATGCACTCATGTGCCCCGAACCAATGGACCCTGGGGCAGCCACCGAAGCAAAGTATGGCGTTGGCATTGAGCGGTTACTGCCTGCAGATTCGGATCCAGGCGCGCCGAGACCGTATGACTTTCGCTCGACAGATGCAGTAGCGGAAGCTGTAACCGTCTGCGGGGGGCGCGAGAGTGGAGTTGAAGAGGGAACGACTGGCGCCACACGATGAGGGCTGGAGACGCGCCAAAGGCGGTTATAGACAACTTTGACACTTGCAAGCCCATCGACCGCCCATACTGTTTTGGTACAAGTGTCGGCGTCAAGACTCGGAGGTTTTTCTCCGTCCCCTAAGACTCGCATAACAACATCGCCAGGATCGGCATCCATTATCTCCACAAATAACTCATGAATGCGAAGATATGCAAAAATGACACGTACCAACATCTTCAGCGATATCTCTTGTCTTTCTGTCACAATTAAACCACGAGTGACAGAGTTCGCGGACACAGGCGGCACACTAGGGGAGCGAAAATCATGAAACTGCCATAGCTCAGCCACTGATCCTTTGACGTGCACAAGGAGTACGACCGGTGACGCGAACCCTCGTTTTGTACGGTGAAGCTGCAACATTTCTTCATCTGCTGGGTATGGTCCGTCATCCATCAAGATTAGATCTCCAAAAGTAAAAGTACCAAATCCACGCCGAGCACTTCTTCCATTGCGAACGAGTCGGATAAGGTTCAAAATGAGAGAATCATCCATCTCTCTCAACGCTTAATGACTAAACAACACATAGAAAAAGAAAACAACAAAGTAAATTTAAGACACTAGAATTGTACATCTGTTTAAATAAAATATTCTATTTAAACATAAATAAAAGCGATTATTATTTACACTCCTACACAGAGTCAGATACAGCCACACAATCAGACACAATTTAAACAATATAATCGGTGTATGCTTTTTTATATCGTACCGTATGTATCACAGATAAACCACCTAAGTCGTTTTTAGTTAAGTTTTTTTTTTAAAAAAAAAGGAAACACGAATGCACAGAGATGCTCTACAGACAGATAAAAGGACGCGTTAGAAAAATTATATAACTCCTCACAAAGCATTTTTACGGCCTTTGTCCTTGTTGCTTACCTGACGCTGAGCCATCTCGGTGATGGTTGGTACCATGGGGTAATCTGGGTCTACTTCATCCCCGGAAATCAAATTACCACCGATCACGACAGAGGATATAAATAGGTCACCTGGGATTACGGGAATAAGTTCCCGATCGCCTTGCGGCACAATTCGTGGCAGTGAGTGCTGTGGTCGGGCAAGCAAGTGCTCTTCAAGTGACGAGCTCAACACATCCTGGCGGCACGCTTCCAGTTCTTCTTCCGAAGCAGCTGGATCGCCCCAGTGCCACGGACACTCACCGCGCGAAACACAGCGACGAATGACATTCACAAGACGAATAATGTCGTAGAAATCCTTTACCCCTTCATGGTTCTGCACAGCTGCACGGAAGTCAAAGGCGTGAGCTTCGATCATGTGCTTCAGGCAATCGACCGATTCGTCGTCGCAAAGCAAACAAAGCGCAGGCTCCACGTCCCAATCTTCTTCATCAGATTCATCCAGAAGATCCTTTTCGACTATACCGTCTTCCTCTTCCTCTTCCTCTCCGTTTTCATTCACTGCAGCTACAGGCCCTTTAACGTCAATACAAAAATCTGCGAGTGATGGAATTGATTCAGGGTTCCACTTGTTGTGACCAGCCTCGTCCATATGCGCGGCCCAAAGAGCCTCATTGGCAAAAGACTCTAAACAGACAGGGCAGCAAATACCAGAGCTGACTTCGGTCCCTTTTGAAAATAGAAGCCCCCGCAAACAGGAGAGAAAGCCCTCCATATCAGCAACATCGTCAAAGTGCACAGGATGGACGGAATGGGCAGAGATATAGTGCTCCATACTTTCGTATTGCCCACGCACTCGTTGCTGGCACAAGACACACTGCAACTCAAGTTGCGAGTTGGACTGGTGACGGGCCAAAACAGCCCGACAAGAAGCGCGCAGGTTTGCAAGGTCCGACATGGATGCAAGGATCCTATGAGGAGATTGGATATAAAGTTAAACAGAGTAAAGAAAAAAAAAAAAGAAAAACCTTTTATATAGCCAAAAGTAAAGAAGTAAATAGCTACAAAAAACATATTTACAAGAGTAAAAAGAAAAAAAAAATCAAGGATAAACAAGAATACAAAAAACCACTTCAATTTTTTGTCCTTTCCAGGTGTACTTCACCTTATACGCTATAAAGAACGACCGTTTGTTATATATAAATAAATAAATAAATATATATATATATATATATATATATATACTTATCACTCTCTACCTATTCACTATTAAGGAAACTGTGACACGACATAGTAATAAGGTTCAATCAGGAGTTTCATCAAAAGTGAAAGAGTCCTTCAAAGGAAAAAAAAAGTATTTCATTCTGTCGAATAATTTCTCGACACTCTACCTTTGACACAAGGAAGATATAGAAATACATACCCTTTACAATATTGGTTCAGTCAAAAAGTACTCATCCATTTCCAAGCTTGACGCACTAATACAATCCATTCTATCGTAAAGGCCCAGATGCATACAGCGGAGTGCCTCACAGGGCTGCAGAGCTAAGATAACATAAAGACGCGAGAGTAGACACTTCCACAACAAATGAGTCTGACCCTCTGTAATAATAGAGTGGGAGAAAGCACCGAAGTGGATAATAATAATAACAACAACAACAAAAATAAACTCCGAAACTGTCTCAATAGGTGACTTGCCTCTGCGGGCTGATACTCCTATTCATTTCCTGTGTCTCCTCTTTCAAGCTCCTGCGCATTTCATCAAGCGGCATATGAAACTGTTGCTCAATCTTCTCGCGTTCATCGCGTATGATACTGCGACGGTCTCCACCACTGGAGCGACTACTATTATGGTGTCTGTAGTAATGAGACTCATCAACCACACGATACGGAGGGGATGACGAGGATGTAAGGCGCCCTATGGTTCCGCGGTACGATGGCGACTTTTCGCTACGGACAAGGCCATAAGATGGCGACCGATACCCGTCATCCGTGAAGTGAACATCAAACCGGTCCCTCTCATCGTTCCGCTGCGAGCGATGGTGATAGTTACGGCTGTGGTAGTCGCGATGGGATGCGCGGCCACCACTCGCGGAGCGCCGAATGGAAGTCTGCACATATGGACTCCGATGTGTAAAAGGGCATCGCGGGGCGTAGTACGAGGGAGGAACAGCGCGGGGAGAAGTCGAATACTCACGATGTGGGGAGCAGTAATTGTCGCCAAGCAGCGGAAGACCCTCGAAGGGCTCTGGGATCTCAGCCGGAATGTCGAGAACGTCCGGCTGAAAGAGATATACTTGACTGTTGTGCAGCAGCTGTGTGGAGCGCTCTAGCCCTTCCCACGTGCAATGCGCATTGTTGAAAACGACTGCGGAACTTGAGACAAATGTGCGGTCTATGCCTCGACACTTAAATACATTGTTGAAGGCTATAGTGGATCTATTGAGCAATTGAGTCACAGATGGCCCGTAGGAATCAAATAAAAAACGGAGATTAACTTTTTCTCCATCACAATCCGCTGCAACGCAAATGGAATACTGCATGCTGGTATAGTTAGGCAATTCTTTTTTTTTTTTTTTACCTAATAAGTGTGATATTACCTAAATGCCCCCGTCACACTTCCTTTTATGTAAAGTCTTCGCTGATATGCGAAAGCTTTAATACGATCTCAAAAAAATGAATATATATATATATATATATATATATATATAAACCAAGAGCAAACAAACAAAAAAAGAAATATTCCACAAACACATGCATACACGTATGTATAAATATATATATTTTTTGTACAGTTGTTTAAGTGCATTTGTAATCAAAAATGTTTTCCGTAAAGCGCAGAATGCAAGGAAGCCTTCAAACATTGATGTGCATTTGTTTTGAAAGTTTAAATTTACGCAAACTGGATAACTCAAAAAGATTTCTCTTTGTGAGCAGCAAAAATAACAATAACAACAACAACAAGAGACTCTTTTGTAAATTACTATAGACAGAAAAGTGCGGATATAAGTTCAACACTAGGGAAGCGAGAAGTCATACTGGAAAACTGCAACAGCCTCTCTACACTTATCTATCTACTAGTTATCCAAAAGCTATGTGTAACGGACACCTTATTGACAAATTGATTGGTTTACTTTATCCTCATGTGAGGCCGTACATAAAAATAGCACTTATGTAATATAACAGTCTTTATCACTCCATAATTACAACAAAGGAACACAACAGTTATAGGGGGTAAATACAAATAAGTATTGATAAACACATGTCCCCACATACACTCCCGACACTCTTCACTATCACGAAAGCAAAAACAAGACATCTTAGCGATCTTCCTCTTGAAATCTAACCGCTTTCATCATTGCGCACTACACCTCCTCCAACGTAATGTCCTCTTTCAAAATAACTTGCGCCCGCTTGAGCGCACTGAGCACCTGTGCCCCGTCCTCCACTGCAGTGACGTGCATAAGCGCCGCGGCAACAGCTCTCCTCCGTTCTTCCATAACTCCAATGCGCGCTGCCGCCGCAGACACACGATCTTGCTCGGCCAACACCTCCGCGTGCTGCTCCGCCGTCAGTTTCACCGCCCCCCCCTCGCCCATGTAGAGCGAGGCGAGCACGACGCCCCGCATACCGTTGCGCCGCGCCTCGTCCGCCTCCTGCTCCCGCGCCAGCACGGCAAGCTCAGTGGCGTGGCGGCGAAGGCACACATTCTCGTCCCCCAGCGCCTCTGCGGCCGCCTGCTGCTCCTTGTACGCAATTTGGTACACCGCGAGGTCCATCTCCTGCGCAGCGCGCCGCTCGTCTAGCTCGCGCGTGACTTTCGAGATATCCGCCTGCACCTCGTCTAGTAGGCCGTTGAGGATCGTCTCCTGGGCACGGCGAGACGCTGCGAAGAGTCCTCGCAGAATTTGAAGTCCTTCGCGGCGAAGGGCGCGGCGGGCGGTGACTTCACTGCACAGAAGCCCATAGAAACTGCGCTCCAACTTTACGGAACGCAGCTCCCGGCGGGTTTTTTCATACTTCCATTTGAGACTCTGTACCTTTTTTGTCATCTCCTCACAATTGGCCCGGTCCGATTCAAACTGGTCTTCTAACCCATTTGTCTCTTTTGAGCGACGAACAAGTTCTTCGCGTTCGGATTCACAAAGCGCCTCCACTTCACGCACCAATTTAAGTTCTTCAGGCGGTAGTACAACCACTGAGTGATGATCGTCTTCGTCCAACATCCTTGCGCCCCTGTTATCAAAGTTTGTGTCGTCCCTATCTTGTGTCTTGAGATCTTCAGAACAGACGGGATCCTCAATGTTACTGCCAGAGGTTTGAGTCCATGTGTTTGAGTTTACACAATTTGCACATGCAGTGTTTTTTTCTTCGGCGGAGACAAATCGTGTTGGGGCCATGCGCACAAGCCGTGACTCAAGTTGAGAAAGCTCTTCTTGTTTCTGCTGGACCCGCTTCCGAACGTCGAAGAGATCACAAAGGGAAGTATTAACTGCGGGAAATAGCGAAGATTTCTGTTTCACCTCATTACGAGACTTCTCAGAAATGCTTAGCAGCGCATATTTGGTTGAGCCAAGGTCTGAAACAAGAGCAGGAATGTTCGCTACCAACAAATCAACAGTAAAGAGCATAAGTGCCTCGTCGCTCAATTTCTCCGGTATGCTCGTCATTAGCAATAAATACTATTCAATAATGTATTTTTATTTTCCCCTGCCTTCCTTCCAGTAATGCTCCACAATATATGATGCACTCTGTTACAAAGAGAGCCACAACTTTCTTATACCTGCAAATACATGTATATATATATACAAAAAGAAAAGCCAAATACAAAAGAAAACCAAAAGTCATAGACACACACACAAAAAAAAAAATGCACAGTAAAAAAAACATTTTCTTCTAACCTATTTCTCCAGACATAACTTCCGCTGCTTTCAACACACCGTCGCCTTACCACCATTAAACCTATGTCCCTTTCTCTCTCTCTCTCTCTCTCTCCCAAAGACATACTCACACGCACACATTACAGGCAGACGCGATACGATTGTCCTACACAAAGGATCGCCACGCTGGTGACTCCATTGCTTCGTCCAACAGCATCCGCAGTCCACCCACCGCAGTGGCCTCACTTGTTTCCCGAACGTCACGCATAAACCACTCACGTGGGTCAGCAAAGTAAAGTGCCTTCTCCCCACTTACCGGGTGGCGAAAGGCAAGCACGGTAGCGTGCAGTAAATGCCGCCGAATTGAGAGTCCTGGCACTGAATCGCTGCGCGCCTCCACTGCACCACGAGCGCGCGCAAGGTAGACGTCATCGGCGACGGCACAGCAAGCACCGCGAACACCAGGGGTCTTGGTCTCATACAGTTTATCACCCAGCACAGGCATGCCAAGTTGCGCACAATGCAGGCGTATTTGATGCGTCCGCCCGGTGAGAATGTCGACGCGGGCAACGGAGGCGCCAATGTCTGCGTTGCTACTGATAATCCACACGCGTGATGCTGCTATTCGTCCGCGCGTATCCTCTGCGGGATAACATGCCATCTTCAACTTCCGCAGCTTGGAGTGCTCCGCCACGTGCGCGGCGGGATTATCGGCAAGCATCCCAATGCGGTCCGACACGACATACACAGCACCAACCTTTGCAGTGCCTGCCAACACGGCGGTGTACGATTTCATAACGGCTTTTTCAGAGATTAAAAGCTCATCAAACGCTTCCGCACTTAACTCTGTTAAACCAGCGGCCATTCGTTGCGTTAGTTTTGCCGTTAGTAGCTCCGACTGCTCTTCAAATTGCTGAGAGAGAAACTGGGCAGCAGATGGCTGTCTTGCCAGCACAACAAGTCCAGAGGTTTCCTTGTCAAGGCGGTGTACGGGATGAAAAGACTTCGGGGACTCGTCTGAGTCGGAAACATCATTTGTACCATCGCAGCGCTCCCGCTTTCGCTCCATTTGACCGGTGGAAATACCATGCCTTCGTTGCAAGAGGCCCACCAGTGTGTTACTCGAATACCTACCACCTTCTGCCACAGGCAAATTACCGCTTTTTACACACACAATAATCATTTCATCATTACACAACGTGGAAATGTGTTCGTCCACCTCCGGCTCCAGTTCCCGTGGTGGATTGAAGCAGATCTCGTCCCCCTGGCATAATAAGTAACTACCACCCGCTGTTGCATCGCTTTTCCCATTCACTGTGAGGTGCCCAGCATTTAAGTGGTTTTCCCACGCCTCACGGGAAAGGTACGGGAAGCGGCCACATAAAAAGTCAATTAGCGTCTCTGCCGGCTGAATCTTTGGGCGGCTATACCTTATACGGCGTCCCATTCCCTTTTCATGGTCCAAAGATACTCCCCCGCGTTAATTCATCCGTTCAGGAAGAACAAGAAAAAAAAAAATAAAGATACAAAAAAAGAAAAAGTATAGAAGAATACCAAGAGAAACAAATGAAAAGGTAAAACAGATGCCCTTTCCGATACTCTCTTATGACCAATTTTTGTTTCACAAACTGATTGACTATTAACAAAATAATTATCCCGTCTCTACAAGTAGAACACAACACTTTGAGAAAATATAAAAAATAACAATACGCAGGCTCACTCTCACACACTCCCATATATATATATATATATATATATTCAGAGAGGGAGAGGAATAAATGCTTAAAAATACAGCCTCACTGAACATAGCACAAAAAGGAGGATATTGAGTAGAATTATGATTCGAAATGGAAAACAAAAAAAAAAAAGAATGCTTCAATATCACAAAGAGACTGGGGTTGTGACGGCTTCATCGCCTCCAATAAAGTGCAGTAATTGGATAGACGCCAAAAATGCTTGCCGCTTTATTTTTCAAACCGTTTTCAAGCCCTAATCGACTCAATCGTATACTCCATGAAGAAACAAGGAAACATGACGTTGACAGCGCTTTTAATCTTCTATTGTACCCTCTTTTAAAGGTTCCAGAATTTCATCAAGCATATGTCGAAGTGTATCCCTCCCCGAGGCGATCACATTCTCAGAACGTTTCTCTTCAGGTTTTTGTAGATAATCGTCATTCTCGGTGGGAATTTGGCTCTCTAAGAGATTTGTGTCGGCGAGACAGTTTGGGGCTTCCCTTGGCGGCGGTACAGGCGGGCCCCTTTCAGGCGACGCGCTGCATCTGTTCAATTCGTCAGCAGCGCATCCTCTTAACGCCACGCAGTCCTCCACTTCTCTGCACGGGAGTGGCGGGGATACGCCGCATAGCGCCTCCCGTGAAGATCCATCATACGCGCAGGGATCGAATATGTCGCGTAGGGTCACTGGATCGCCTCTTTTCACTAAAACTTCATTACGCACGGCACAAGATAGCTCCGCGTCGGAGTCCAGCTCAAATCTATGACGAACACCTAGCGACGACTCCGGTAAAGCCTGTTCGATTGGCGAATTCGTATAGGTACATGAACCAGTATTTTGGCACGACGGAGGGCGTGTTGAGTGCGTATTGGAAGACGCTTCCACACTGCGGGAGAGATGACCACTTCGGTCCGTCTTCTCCGCACACCAACGCATACCACTCAATGGAACTTCACTGGAACTCGTACGACACTGAGAGAGGTCTCTTGAGCTTTCTGCTCTGGCAGTGCCCGAAACTGTTATTGCAGATATAGGTGATTGTCCTGGAGCCATGCTCGCCGTTGCCCGCACGGAAGAAGAAAAAGGCGGGGGTTCCTCAGGACACATGTCAGCCACAGGAGACGGTTTCGCGAAGGCATCAAAGTCGCGCAACAACTTCGCGCCACATGAGGTGAACCACCGCTGCCACTGCAATTTTTCTTCGACAGAGGTTACGACGCACTCATAGCACCGGGGCTGCATACTCTGCGACCGCCTCCCACTCTGAGCCACACGATAAAAGTCTGAGTGAAATGGATTATATTGGAGAAAAAAAACTGTATCCGATACTTTTTCATCGCTTACTATCGTGTAGCGAAGGTCAATGCGACGTATAGGGTATATGCCGATAAGCTTTTGAAACTGAAGCAATAGACGGCTTCGGAAGAAAGAGAAGTAAACGACCTGTCTTGAAGGTTTTCTCTGGCATTCAGTTGTATGCACAAGGTATTTGCTGGGGATAACGTACCATTTATTGAAACTCCCACTGGGATTTCGGATTATAAGCACCCCTTTGCATGGTGGCTCTGTTCGGAATGCCATATCTTTCCTCGGCACCTCCATCGGGATCCCCTCGTTCTCGCAGCCCATTGCGTGTGTTGTGTCTGCCTCACTCAAAGTCAAATCAATATTCCGGTCTTTTTTCATATGCTGCCGCAAGGCGAGAAAGCGCTGAATCGCCGCGTACCACTCCGCTGCCTCTTGTTCCGTTGGAAACACAAGAAAAAGCCGAAATACGTGGGTCCAGGACAGTACAAGCCCAACAGCTCCAAACACGCGGCGCCGGACAGTGCGGGCCCCCGAAGCGACAGTGGAGCCGCTGCATTGCACAGTCACAATAAATGGATCACGAAATCGGTGCAGCACCGCGTCGCGGAGGAGCGCAAGCAGAAAGTTTTTTTCCGTAGCCTGCGCCTCGCGCAAAATCACACGACTAGCGTCTTTGATTGAACCGGTTGCGCACGTTTCGATGACGAGCTCCGCCTCGCAGTTTGGGTGCCAGTAGCCTTCTACTGGAGAGAACCACGACGCCACGGGGGAG
Source organism: Trypanosoma boissoni (assembly GCA_030849725.1). Lineage (NCBI taxonomy): Eukaryota > Euglenozoa > Kinetoplastea > Trypanosomatida > Trypanosomatidae > Trypanosoma > Trypanosoma boissoni. The sequence continues at coordinate 261,951 of JASANW010001436.1, read as the reverse complement.
GGCATCGTCATCGAAAAATGCGTTGGGCGCCACTCAAGTACATCTGCGCGAAGGCAAAGCGGAATTGCTGTTCGCTTCATCTTTTTTCTTGCAACACAGAGTGGAATCGGTAAAATACCTCAAGAAAAGGCTCATCAGAATTTCTTTCGTTTGCATGAAAAATAAAATAAACCAAAAAAAAAAAAAAGCAATCGAAAAGAAAAAAAAAAGAAGGACAATATACACACTCATATACATATATATATAAGAAACACAATATCTCTAAACAGAAACTGTTCCCTTAAAACATCAATACCCAGAAACGCCCACAAAAAAGTGTCCCGGTGTGATGATCTATACATTATGTATACCTAGGCGAAAAAAAAACACATAACAGGTGCGCTGTGCATCCCTGTTTCGTGTTGCAACACTTTAAAGATAATACAGTTAAAAGTATCGCTGAATATCATACCCTCTCTATGAGACATACAATTAGGGATGGGAATATGTGTCGAAACGAAGAGACAAGATGCGTGGCCTTTCCATGCAGCGCCGCATATTGTACCTCAACGTGGAAATGCATCCTTTCCCCTCCCACTCCTGCCCTGCTGGAAAAGTGTCGATGCTGAACCCTCGTCACCACTCAACCTGAAGTGAATGCGCGGCTCTCCCATCTGCGCTGTGCGCCCTGTTCCTGACCCCGTTCCTCTTCCCGCCGCTGAGGTTGATGCCTCCGCGTCCATCAAGGCGACGAGGAGCTCTCGCAGGACAGCAGACGACGTCCGTGCGCGAATATCCTTGAGGATTCCTCGCAGTTCGTCCCCTGCGTGCGCTGATCGGTATGCGCGCGCCACATCGCGGACCTCTTGCGCGCCCACAAACGCGGGGAGCCGCAGGAGCAGCTCCCCAACGCACGTGCCCTCTGCGTAGCGGCAGAGCCGCACCACATGCGGCTCGTCCATGTCGAGCGCGAGCGGCTCACCGCTCGTGTCGCGCTCCGGCGCGCGGTCAACGGAGACGGCGACGGGGCCGCCCGCGGCGTCCAGCGGCGCCACGCGCACTTCGGCCTCCGCGACGGCAACGTCCCAGCGCGGCGCGGCAAGCGGCGGGAGCGACAGGCGCTGCTCGAACACACATTCGCCCGCGGCGCCAAGCAGCCGCACGTGGGCCGCGTGTGGGCGCGCGGCGGAGGCGCGCAGCACACACTCCTGCGCGGCCACAGGGCCGGCAGGCGCCCCGTCAAGTTCGCAGTGCACGCGCAGGTGCGGCGCACAGGTAAGGCGCAGCTGCGCGTCCGCGTCGCTCACGCGCGCAATCGCCGCGTCGAAAAAAGTACCGGGCGCGGCGGGGGGTGCGACTGCCGCTGGCCCCGCGGGCTCCCCGGGCAGCGTGACGCGAAGCTCCGCGCAGCTCGCGCCGGTCGCCGGGTCGCGCGCGACAATGTGCACAACGTGCGGGGCGCCGGCTGCGAGCGCGTAGGCCTGCGGCACGCGGCCGCCCTGCGTGAGTTGCGCAAATCCGGTGCCGTCCACGTCGGCACTGAGATGCCGCGGCACTCGCGTGCGCACCTCGCGCACAACGCCCGCCTCCACGACAAGCTCCACGCACTCGGGCAGCGCGTGGCTCTGCCCGGCCGCCCGCGCAACGGCCGAGTCGTGGTCGCGCAGCAGTTGCAGCAGCAGTTCGACGAGTGCGCGCTCCTCCGGCAGGCGCGTCGCTACGGCTCCCCAGCGATCCCGCAGAGGCGGCGGCGCAGCCGCAAAGTACGCATCCACAAGCGCCCCCGCAAGACTATTGACGCGCGGTTGCTCTGGCTGCTGTGGCTGAAACTGTGGTGGTTGTTGTTGTGGCTGCTGTGGCTGAAACTGAGGTTGCTGCTGTGGCTGAAATTGTTGTTGTGGCTGCTGCGGCTGAAACTGAGGTTGCTGCTGTGGCTGCTGTTGCTGAAATTGTTGCTGTGGCTGAAACTGAGGTTGCTGCTGTGTCTGTTGGCCTGCGGTAGGAATGGGCGGGGGTGCGACCGCAGCGGAGAGAAGTCGCAGCAGCCGCGCGCCGCTGGCGGAGAGATCCGCCGCGAGTGCCGCGCCGGAAAGTTCCGCCGCAAGTGCCGTGCGGTCTCCCGCGCGCCGCTCGCACGCGTCTGTGATTCGCGCCACGAGAATCGCATCGGCGGAGGGCTCCGGCCGCGGAAGGCGCGCGCGCACGGAGAGCGCCGTGCGGCTGCTGCCCGGGGCGGAGGCGGAGAGCGTCACACTCGCGCCGGGGGCCCCGCGCGCCCCGCCGCCGTCCGCGAGAAGGCCCGGCGCCTCGCCGTCCGCCGCGGCGGTCACGCGATGGCCCGCGCAGCGCACATTCGTCAGCGCATCCGCAGCACAGTCGAACGAAAGCACAGGCGGCGCGCGCAGCAGTTCGCCCGAAACAAATCCAATGATGGCTGCCGCGTGCGGGGTGGGGGCGGCAATGCTCTGCACAGTGCGGCGTGCCGTGTCCGCGTCTGGCGCGGAGATCGCGGCCGCAAGTTGCGCGACCCACAGCGGCTCCGCGTCTGGAGGCGTGGCAATAGCAGTAGTGGCAGGAGGAGGAGGCGGGGGAGCAAACGGAGAAACAACTGGAACAGCCGCAGGTTCCTTCGTGGCTGCCGGGATTTCTGTTGTGATGCTTGCTGGGATTGCGCGGGGGAGCGGGGGTGACGAGGGGGTCGCGGTAACAGCGTGCGCGTGGCGCAGCACTGGTCGGCCGCTCGCGTCGCGCAGCGTCATGCTCACACAGTGCGCCGCGTGGTCCGGCAGGCGCAGCGCAGCAGACCCTTCGCCGGCCGCGGAGGCGCCGTTGTCGCCAAACAGCTCCACGCGAAAGCCGTGCGCGGTGGCGGCGAAGACCGGCGGGGCGGCGCTGTCGCCCCCGGCCGGCGGTGGGTTCAGGCGTGTCTCGAGGGCAATGGGCGGCACGGCGGGCTCCGCGCGTGGCGCCGCGCGCGGCAGCTGCACAGTGAAGGGACCGCTTGCCGCGCCGACCGCAACGGGACGGTACGGCACGAGCGCAACGGCCGCGCCACTGCCAGCGCACCGCAATACCGCGGATTCGTCGTCGCCAGGGACACACTGCAAAGTAAACCCCGCGGGGGGCGTCGCGTCGGCCACGGGCGCAGGCACAGACGCAGGAATAGATACGGGAAAGGAGACAGACGGGACAACGTCAATGGCAACGTTGCGCGACTGGATCGGGATAGCGTACCACCCGTTTTCTGGAGCGATGCCGACACCATCGCACGTGAGGACAATTGCGGCCGCAACGCGCGGGTCCAGCGGCGCGCGCAGGCGGAGCGTACTGCAGCCCTCGCTGCCATTGAGGACCAAGTGGCATACATGCCGCGAGCTCGCGCTGTGCACGGAGGCGAGGAGATGATAATCGCGCCCGTCACCTGGAACTTGAACACTGCTGGTGCCAGTGGGAAACGAAACAGCCCGCGGCGTGTCGTTTTCGACACCAAGCTCGCACTTCAGAGTTTGCTCGCGACTCGTTTGCATCCGCTCAATGCGAATATTCGAGCCAGTGATACTGAGATAAAGGGATGTCGCTTTCTTCGCGGAGGCGACGCCGCTGTGGCCGTGGTTCATCGACGGATCAACTTTGTACTCGCCACGGAAGGGATAGCCTGCGTCGTTCATCTTGCAGCCAACCGGCGCTAGTCGGCGGCGTGTCGGCATTCCCCCAGGCGAAGATGAAAGATATAGTTTTGATCTGCAGCAGAATAAAGCACGTCTCTATGAATTTTACACACTAGAAGTGTTACTTCTTTAAATTTTTATTTTTGCGTTAAACCACTCGCTCATGGGCGCGTGTGTGAGAGTAAATCAGAAAAAAAAAAAAAAAGATGTATATTATTCGTAAACTAATAGTGAAGTAAATAAATAAAACAAAAAAACATATACATTAAAAACAATTCAAATTCCAAGAAATAATAAAAAAAAAAAACTTTTTTTTTTTTCAGCATGACGATCCTCTCCACCACCTCACTATCAATGTTTTTTTTTTTTTTTTCTCTTAGCTGTGTGTGTGAGAGGGAGAATGAGTGGAAACGGTTTTGCTTTTCTTAATGAGTTCCGTTTTCTTAAGTCGTAGTAAATTACTATTCCCTCATCGAATCCACATGAATTCGAATGAGCTCAACTGTTGCTGCCATGTCGTCAAGGTTGTTATTGTCACGCACAATAACAATGCTATCCTTGTAGGCGCCACGCGCCTCCTCCTCGCAGACGCTATGAATCTCCGCCTCAATGTTCTCCTCGCGCTTGCGCTCGCTGTACTTCCGTGCTGTTAGACGCTCAAAGAGAACTTCAGTCGACGCGCGCAGCACCACCACGAGATGAATCCAGCGCTCGGGAAAGAGTTCACTTGAGTGATAGTCCATCACGTGATTACCGCCGTGCACCATGATTGGCTCAAGGTAGTCAAGAAGGCGTTCCTCGTCTTCTTCCTCTATGATGTGGGTGTCTAGTTCCTTGTCGTATTCGGTAAAAAACTCATTTTCCTTTATGACTTTACCGACTTCAAGATGCTTAAAATCTTCAAGCTCTTGAATAAGGTTCTCAGCCATAGAGGTTTTGCCGGTACCTGGGGTGCCGGTGATGAGGATATTGATACCACGTGGCTTCTCCATTTCGAATGTGTGTGCTTTTCGTGTAATTGCGTGTAACTGTATGAGTGTGTTTCAGTACTCCACCTTTGCACCACAGGAGCCTTTCCATCCCATAAAACCGTAAAAAAAAAACATAAAAAAAAAGAAAACAATAGAAACAAAAAGAGTACACATTTTCTGGCGAAAAAGAAGGCTACTTTTTTTTTTTTGAAAGCATAAAACACCTTGTGGAAAGTAACAGGACATGAGGCCGTCCACAACAGAGAACAATAGCAAAATAGTATGTGCCCTTAGACACCAGGAAATCCTTTAGATGCACCGGCCACAACCTCGCGGTTTCGCTGTTCCGCACGAAACCGCGCAAACTCCGCTTCTATGCCTTCCTCATGTGCACTTTCCTTCTCCAGTGGAGCTCCGCGATGCTTCGTCCACATATCAAGAGACAGCTGCTGCATCTTTCTGAGCTTTGTGGATGCCAGGCGATGACCACGCGAGGCCCGGTGTTCCTGCCACTGCTTCTTCATTACTGTCACATGACATGTTGCGCACCATGTTTGGTCTGCCGGCAGAAGTTCTCGCGCGAGCTGTGAAGGCCGAAGCTGCCGACCAATATATCCCTTTCGGCCTAGCATAACAATACTACCACTACCCCGCCACCTCCCCACTAACCTTATTACAATGACGGTTTGGAATAGTAAGGGTGAGGAAAAAAAAAAAAACAATAAGGCAAAAGAGTTATAAAATGGTATAAAATAAAATAAAACAAATAAAGAAAGGCTCACGAGAAATGGAAAGTATCAATTTTGCACGTAAACTTCTTTTCTTAACATGTGTCCTTTTTTTTTTTTTTTTCTTCTCACTGGACCGTCACGGAACACCCTTATTCAGTCAAAACTAATCTCATCACCCCCTTCGTCTACTTCATCCCTTTCCTCCTCCTCCTCATCGCCGTAGAAGTCTGGGAGTGCCTGCTGCGTGACCATAATGGGAAGCTCCTCCGCGCCGCCTGCCCACCACGGCCGCGTCTCCGCCCCGTCCCCGCGCATTGGTGTGATAGACGCCCCGTCGCCGCACGGCTCCTCGTCAAGATACACTGCGCGAAAAGGCGTGTCGCCCGCCGCGATCTCTTGCGTTGCCGCCACCGTGTCGGACCCCGACCCCGACCGCGGCACACGGCGCGGGGGCGAGAGGAGGTTCACCACAACTGTGTCCTCGCTCTCGTCGCCAAAGCCAAAGGACCTCTGCCACAGGAGGCGCTCGCGCCGCCGCCCACTGCTCGTGCCGCTCGCGCTGGAGTCGAGACCGATGCCCCACGAGTTGCCATTGCCATTGCCGAAAAGCTCAGACGCCTCCGAAAGACTAATGAGCGACGGGACGCCATGCCCGGGCGCCGCACTGTGCGCAGGGAGAAGTGCATTCGTGTCCATATCCACATCTGCGCAAAGCGCCGCGACGCGCCAGCTCAGATGCCGCACGAGCTCGCAGGGGAGAATGCTCGCGCCAGTGGCGCCGTCAAAGAGGCGGTGCACGTGCAGGTGGCGGCGGCGCAGGCGCTCAAACACATCTGTGAAGCGCTGCCCCGCGGAGACCCCGACGCGCAGCAGCCGCTCGCCCAATTTGAGCTCAATGCGCCGCGGGGACACGTCGTCGTACGCGCTGTCCGACGCGTACTCGCGGACATGGTCGCGGCCCACGACTTGGCGGGACGCGGGGGAAAGCGGAGCGAACTCCGCGGGGGAATGTTCCATTGTGCAGTAGAAGAAGCAGCCGAGGTCGTCCTCCGTGACGAGGGCGGAGAAATCGACAGCTTTGTGGAGAGGAGAGGCCGTGTCAGAGGTGCTGCTCTGTGCCCGCGTAAAGTGCCGCACGGTAATACGTGGGTACTCCACGCCACCAGCGCCGCGCTTCCGCTTGCGAGATGGGGACAGGTCATTCATGGTGAGCGTTTCATCGCCACTGCAACGAGGGCATAAGTACGAACCAGTAAAGCAACAAGGTGCGTTTTTCATTGAAGCTTCTGTGTGAATAGGCGGTTGCCGCCGTTGCGCCCCGCCATCCGAGTCACCGGGATCCGGCGCGATGTGGAGTACAGAGTACTGATTGAGCCGAAACTCCACTCCTTCTTTAAGGTCTTTGTAAGTGGTACTGCTTTTGTAAAATGGGATGAGGACATCGCCACGGTGTGTTTTCATCGTGGGACAGGTGCTGTTGGACCCTGACACTGCGGTCGACGGGGCCGGGCATTGGTAGAGACTTAAGCGCACTGCGCCAAGACACAGGATCTCTCCTTCCTCACTCATGCATACGTCACTCACTTCTTTAGTTCCCCCTTTTACACTAGTTCCGGTACACTTCTTTGCTTCTGTTGCTGTTGTCCACCAATAGAAGCAACATATTAAATGATAAAATAATCCCCCCCCCCAAAAAAAAAAAGAATAGAGAAAAATCACCAAAAGGAAAATAAATTTAAGCGAATCGCCATATGTACAATTTTCACTTTTTTTTTTTTGTATTTCGTTACCTTAAGCACAAATGCGTCCGTTCTTTTAAAGGGAAATACAAAGACCGTAATTAATGCCGAGGCCTTTATGAATTTAAAAGCATCGGCAACCACAACAATAAAAGCGGATTTAGAGAGAGAGAGGGGAGCGGTTTAGGAAGGTGAAAACCACTTCCACATAGCCACTCTCACTCACAGAAACAACACCAAAATCACTCCTTTTCTTTCTTTGGGAGATACATGCAATGAACCAAGCCTGCCTTTTTCACTTTATATCTCAACTTCACCACTGGGCCTTGGATGAATAAAAATATTGAAAAAAAAATAAGTGAATAATCCTGGTGTTTGTGGGTCATGCGAAACACGAACCGTTTTTTTTTTTTTGTTTTTGTTTTGCAATACAAAGCCACAAAATAAATAAATAAATACATTTGTGGGTGAGGACACACCTTATCTAGCGGAAAAAAAGTGCATATGTTTAGTGAATACAGTGGGTAAGCACACACGAGTCCAATTGATTACACAACACACAGAAACACAAAAATAATATGTATTGAAGCGGTACAAATCGGACAATCTACAAAATTTAGCAAAACGGGAACAAAGGACCAAGTCAAAAATAATATAAAAAAACAGGAATTCATTGGCATAAGTATGTGAGGCAAGTCCAGATTTTTTCTTTTCGCCATATGGTTCTATTTTTCTCTTTCGATAGGTTTGACACAGTCTTTTATTCATCATTTGTCCTTTTCGTCTATTTGCATTTCCTGGTGACCTTCTTCTTTGTATTTTCCGTACAACATCCAGCGTTCATTGCGTTAAAAATAATAATAATAACAAGTGCAATGTGTGCCCACACAATTGACCCTTGCGTATCACAAATAAAAAAATAAGTGAAATTTCTTTCTCTGGAGGGTTAGGGAAAGTGTATATAAAAAAATTGTAATAAACTCTGAATTGATATCAAATCTATGTGGTTGACCACGCAAATGCGGGTCTTATAGTTTTCTTGCATCTAGAAAAAAAAAAAATATATATATATATATATATATATTGTGGGATGAAATGATGGGGCTACCCCCGCCTTTTTCTTCTTTATTTTATTTGCGTCCTCACTTGTCAAGGACCGCGAAGTACGAAGGCAAAACAACTTCTCTCCGCGCGCGGACTGGTCGCTGAAGCAGTGCCGAGCTCAGGCGCGCCTTTGACGGGTTGTCACAGTACGTATCCGGGTCGAAGAAGCGGACGGCCTCGCGGCCCCACCCCGCTGGGCGTGTGTCCCCGCCGGCGAGCTCCCGCGAGGACTGCCCCTCCGGCGTGCGCGCGTCGTCGGTGGCGTCGTAACTGAGGCGCCGCTCGACCTCCGCGCGGCGCGGCGAGTGCTCGTGCGGGGCGCGGCTCGCGGGGGCGGCCGGCTCAGTCGCCGGCGTCGCGCGGGATTCGCCGCCGCTGCGCGGAGCGGACTCGCTGGTGCTTTGCTTGGGCCTTTCCTTTTCCTGTTCCTCCTTCGGCTTTGTTGCCTCCGCGGCGTGGGGCTTCTTCTTCGTATCATCCGCCTCGCGACGGAGCTTGCGCAGCATACGGGCAAGGCGGTCTGGCGAGGACACATAGTTCCCCGCAAAATATTTATCCGCCTCGGGGCCCCAGCCTGGCCGCAGTACTTTTTCCTCCGTGGGTTTTTCCTCGGGCTTCGGCTCACCGGCATTCTCTACCACACCCACTGCATGCTTTGAAACCTCTGACACTTTCGCCTTTGGGGCGCAACGACGCATGAGTTTGTTGGGGCTTGCCATGTAATTTTGCGGAAACATCTTATGGGCATCGGGGCCCCAAACCAGTCCACGACTAGACGTGCGTGTCGAAATGCTTCGTCCAACATTCTCCACCACGTCCTCATTTATTTTGCGCTCTGCCTCTTCGCGAGACCGCTTGGCCGCTTGGCGTTTTGCACGATCCGACTCCAAAGAAGGCTCTGCCACACCTCTCTGCTTGGCCTCGACGCCATCGTTGTTGTCGCTGTTCTTGCTCTTGTTGTTTTTGTCGTTGGCGTCATCATACCTGTCGGGGCGCGCGCGGATGGCATTTGGCGATCGCTCCGCCACAGTAAGAGCACTTGGGGACTGCGAACGAGTGCGCGGCGACTCTGCGCCCTTTGCCACGAGATCTTTGTCACTTGGCGGAAGGGCCTCCGGCACAGCTCCGCTCTCCCCCACTGTCTCTGCGCTGTGTGCAGTGGACGGATTTGGTTTTGCGGGGGCCGCAGAGGTTTTCACGCGGAGCTGCATAAACACAACCTCCTCCTTCACAAGGACAACTTGTGAGACAAGGTCCTGCGGAAATATCTCGGCTCGCTGCGTCCCACCGTCCACAAAGACTTCGGAAACGGAAATGTTTTCCGGCGTGAAGTGCTGGAGCCCGTCACCGCGGCGAGAAAGCAGCCGCTGCATGGCGTCCTTTGCGAGGCGCCGCACGGATGTCTCGTCGGTAATGGGAACACGAAACGTTGCGCCCGCCACACCGCTGTCGAAAAGAAACGTAACGGTGGCGAACTGGGGTCCACTGATCGCCATGTGTAAAGGTTAGAGTAAAAAAAAAAAAATGTTTATTTTTTATTCAAACCTAAGAAATCTAAAAAAACAACCAACCAATAGTGTAAGCGCTCCAAGAAACAGATGTAATAAAAAAAAAGTCAATGGGTGGACTATGGGGCAGAATGGAGAGACACAGTGTCTGCCGTGGTTCTTGTCACACCAGCCAACCCGTTTACTTCTTAAATTACCAAGCAGAGAAAGCAAAAGGTAGAGAAAGAGTGTGAGAAAAGGGCAAAGGAGAATAAATAAGCAATTGGAAGTAATACAGGGACAATGATAGATAAGTAACAGGCAAAGTGTCCTCTTTGCACCGCAGACAATAAACATGACAGAAAAAAAAAAAAAAACTCAGTTTTTCTCAATTGTCGCAGTCTGCCGCTCCACTGTCAAGCCGCATTGCTCTCGCGAGCAAAACATCGGGCGCAAACTCCCACATGAGACGGGCGCATAGTAGCGCCGCATCATCGCGCCAGTCTATGATAGACCGCAGCACATCCTCTTCCGTGGAAAAAGGCGCGGTGTGGAAGTGCCGCGGCGCCGTTTCCCGCAATGCGCTGTGCGTCGCGAAAACAGGCGTCTCTTCCGTAATGTGCAGCTTTCTCCGCAGCCGACGATTTCGGCGGTACGGCGGCGGGAGCACTGCCTGCGCGGCGGAGAGCCGCGGCACCGCGCGCCGCTCCCGCTGCACAATGCCTTTCGCGTCGTCGCGCTCTTCTCTTTCCTCTCGCTCTTCTCTTTCCTCTCGCTCTTCTCTTTCCTCTCGCTCTTCTCGTTCCTCTCGCTCTTCTCGTTCCTCTTGCTCTTCTCGTTCCTCTCGCTCTTCTCGTTCCTCTTGCTCTTCTCGTTCCTCTCGCTCTTCTCGTTCCTCTCGCTCTTCTCTTTCCGCTTGCTCTTCTCTTTCCTCTCGCTCTTCTCTTTCCGCTTGCTCTTCTCTTTCCTCTCGCTCTTCTCTTTCGGCTCGCTCTTCTCGCTCCTGTTGCTCCTCCTCCTCGCCGAGCTCGCTGCTGTTGCCTTCACTGCCGTCCTCTGTTTTTTGCCGCGAAGACGCCGGCGTTGCGGCCGCACTACTTTGCGCGAGCGGCGGCGGCCCCGCACGCAATGCGCTGCGCGGATCTCCGCCGGGCGGAACACTCGAGAGCACCTGCACACTCTGCTGCCCGGCCCGCGCGACTTTAATGAGCGGATCGCGCGTGAAGACGAGATAACTCGTCGGCGGTGCCGTGGCCGCAAGCATGGCGGCCCCGCGCCGCGTGTGGACTCCGCCATCGCTTGCGGGAATGAGCGTCACGCCGGCGCCGCCGTCGGGCCACACAATGTCCGCCGCGGGCACGCGCGCCTCGTGCGAGGGCGACTCCGCGCCGACCAGCGGCTGCACGACCGGCTCCCACCCGCGCAGCCGCTTCAGCGCCCGCTGCGAGAGCTTTGGCCGCGGCTGCGGGGCCTGCGGCTCGGCCGGCGCCGCCTCCTCCGGCTGCTGCGCGGCAGAGGCGGCCGTTGAAAGGGTCTCGGCGTCGGAGGCGGGGGGCGCGGCGCTCGGCTTGCGCCTCGGCGCCCGCCTCGTTCCCATTCGATCGTCGCGGGCCCCACAGTCGCCGCGGGTGAAAGAAAAAGAAAAAGGATTTCACTCCTCAAGGCTGCGAAGAACAAGGAGAAAACAACAACAACAAAAAAAAAAAAAGAGTGTGGCAAGAGAGCGTGATATCGTTCGGCACAGCAGAGGGGATGTGCAAGGAAAAAAAAAAAGAGCAACAACAACAACAGCAGGGAAAGCGACACATAAGCGAAGGGAAAAAAAAAAGATATTTGAAATGTAAAGTTTAGTGTATTGGACAAATTCATCCCTTTACCTCACATGCGCACGCACACATATATAATGAGAAAAAAGGCACAGTTCAAAAAAAAAAAAATAGAGGTGCATAACCCATGTCTGAAGTTGACATTTCTTTTTCATTCCTATTCAAAGAAACAAAAAAAAAAAATTCAAGAACAACAATGTACAAGTAATGCACGCGTATATACTGTAACAAAAATTTCAACCACGCAACTACAATGTGTGTCTAGATCTCTGAAAGCGTTTGTATTCCCCTGCGGTGATGACATTCCCTTGCGCATCTTGTATCTCCTCTCCATCGAGATCTTCGTGAATGCGTTTGCGTAAACATGTGGTTGTGCCAACCACTCTGTCCCTCATTTCAATCACCTTGCGAATAGACGAAATGCCTTCATATTCTCGCAGGTGAATTGTTACGCCGATTCGGCGAAGACCTTCCGCATGTCGCTCCGCCCCAAAATGTTCTTTAAACGCCTTTGGTCCCACGTACACGGTCCCGCCGCACACTTCACAGTAAAACTTCTTATGAAGCTGCTGTAGTTGCACAAGCCACCGCGGGACTGGCTTTCCGTCGCGATCCATTAATTGCCCTTCCGTCTCATCAGCGGCGTCTTTATTTTCCTTTGCATCATTGTTCTCGTCTTCGCCGCCGAGCGTTGCAATCACATCGTATTGCGCTGCCTGCACAACACTCCCTTCCACCGTCGTTGCACACCGCTTCCGGGCCTCTTCAAGGGAGTGGTGAAATTCCTCTGCTTGTTGTTTCCGTTCCCACTCGATTTCCTCTGCCGTCTTACCATAATCGCGCAGTAAAGCCTTCTCTGTTTCCTGCAGCGTATCAAACAGGAGGGTCTGAAGCAGCATGACTACCTTTGCCTCAGCGACCACAACGGCACGAACATCTTCTAGTGATGGCGCCTCCGCATCTGCCACTATAGATCCATTGGAATGATTAGATGACTGCGAGATGGACTCCACATGAGTTATTGGCCATAAGGCAAAGGCTTTTGTGTACCTCCGTAGCGGCGGAGGTATGGCAAGACCCGATGCGCTCTTTTCTGTCGACTGACCTAGCCCACTTGCTGCTTTAGAGACAGATTCCTTATGTTCCAATAGACAAGACCAGAAGTCAGCCGCATCTGCTTCAGACTTGGCAAGGGATGAGAATAAGACATCCTTCTCCATAACCTTTACACGACCAACAAAGTCTATGAGATAGGCGAGTAACCCTTCAACAAATTCACGGTACTGCTTAAACCCGTAAACCTTTTGATAGGCGTCAATCTCTGAGAGAATAATATTTGCTAGATTTGGAACAAATCTGAAATACTCCACACGTCCCTCCCACGTATCGCCGAGGGCCGCGTCTCCCGCCTCATGGGCGCGCTTGCCGACAAAAACCATAAAGTTGCTGTATCGGTGGTAGTGCGGCTCGAGATCCAGCACGGCACCGTAGCGCTCGCCCAGCGTGAAGAGCTCTTCCAGCGCTGCCGGGGCGGGGTGCTCGAGTTCATTGCGCACCGGGGGCAGGTCGCGGAATGTGCGGTGGTACTCACGAATATCGGCAATCTGCGCTTCAAATTCCTTCAGAGCGGCACTCAGCACAGATTCGCCTTCCGAAGCGGCCTCTTGAGCCGCGACAATGTCGTCTTGGTCAAGGTATAAGTCAAGCAGTTTGTCTGCAATCGGACGAATGGCCTCGGCTTCTTGGAGAATGAAGTGGTCGCGCAGGATTTGGTGACGCCGGTTGGTGATGTCTGTAAGGAGTTTTTGTTGTACAATGTTGTCGATGTGATGCTCGATATCCGACTCAAATGAACGAATTTTTTCTAATATACCTCCGAACATTTTCTTCTTATTATTATTTATCTTCCTCCCTCTTCTTCACCACCGAAGCTATCCCCTGGGGAACGCACACAAAGTAAATAAACTTTAAAAACAAACACACCAAAGGTAGAGAAGAGAAAGAGAAAGAAAGAGAGAGAGAGAGAGAAAAGAAAAGTCATATAAGAAACAATAAAAAAAATCTAAAAAAAGGATATGTTCCAACAAGCGCAAATACTAAGAAAAGTCCCATTCTTTTTTTTTAATTTGATCAGAATTCAGAAGAAAAAGAGATAAAAATGCACACGTGTGTTCTTCCTCCGTCCCCTCATCTGGCTGGAAGACATAAGAGGACATGAAATACCCCCGGAACCGCCGAAGTACAGAGGATAGAAGTACATATGTAAGGGCATAAGAGAGAAAGGGGCGTGGCCCTCGCCAGTCTTTCGCTCTCCGCATACATTTGCTGCGTATCTCATAATGTCCAGCCCGAGACATACAACAGCAAAGAAAACACTTACATTGAACGTGTGAGTGTAGTAAACATTTATGTTGAAATCTTTTTTTCTTTCTTTTACCGATTGGGGAAAAAAAGTATACTATTTCTCCATTTCATATACATCTGTGTAGGTAGGTTTCTGTAGATTCTTTTTTTCAGTTCCTTCTTTCTCTACTTCTCCCACTGTATTTTCTTCTATAAAGCCATCAAGATAATCATCTTAATACATAGGGTTCTTGTAAAGATATTTTTTTTTTTTGTTTCGAGGGGGGAGGGGGAGCATAATTCATTTATCGCGCTCACCACACACCAGTAGAGTTTGCACACGCGCAGGAAGGGAGGAGAGAGAAAAAAAAAACATCTAATGACACTAATACGAAAAACAAAAGCACATACTCAAAGATCACACGTAAAAAAAAGATCACGGTTCCCGTTTTCTTCGCAAAGATGAGCTAAAAGAACTCTCATTTTCTGGGAGACTCCGTTTCAAATAGTAGATCCACTGCAGTGTTTTTCCATCGCGACTGCCGGGCGCGGCAGCTGTAACGGTGAGCTTCCCAGTTTGAGGTAATGATATTTCGGCGTCATTGCCCTTGTACTGCACCTGAATGTTGATAACCTTCTTTGCTGCAATACTTTCAGTCGGTTTGCCTACTACGAATCCCGGTGAATCTGTTGTCACATTTATTGTAATGGGATCAAAAAAGACGTTCTTAAACGGAATGAGCGCCGGTTGGCCTTGTCTTAACGTCACCGGTCCTAAGCGTTGTGGTGGAAGACAGTTTGCAACAACAGGGAACACGTACACCCCGGCTTGTGCAGAATACACTTCAATCATTTCACGAGTTTCACCGACGCTTGTAGGTTCATACTGAATTTCAATTGACACTTCTTGTCCATCGGGAGATGTCGTCCCCGGAAACTTAACAGTGTTCGACGTACCAGCTTTTGAAAATGGCGTACTCCTTGGGTCTGCTGGCAAACGTACACCGAAGTCACAATTGCCCTTAGAGTAATGTACAAAAGGTAACGGAATCGTTATTGTCTGGCCAAGTGGGCATGTCACATGTATAGCTTTTTGCAACGGTGGTGGGTTTGAGCGAAGGCTCAGCTTGCACGATGTTGAGCCGAGCTCCGGGTTGCTCGCGGTCACGGTGGCTACCGGGTAATCTTTGTGCAACAGCGGGAAGAAACGAATCGGCAACTCCGCCGCGGACCTGGGTTTAATGGTAATAGACGAATCTGTAAATACCGCGTCACTTCCACTTTCTACCTTGACACTTAATGTAATAGGTTTCTGCAGGTGGTTTGAAATTGGCAATCGGTAGATGGCAGCGGTGCGTACCGTGGCGACTAACTCTGCTCTGGAAGAAACAGACTTTTGTGTAACTTTTAACAAAATGTCAAAACTTTGCGTGTGATCATCGCGTTCCGGGCAACGGAAAATTACTGTTCCGCGGAAGACACCATCAATAGCTGGACAAAAGGTTACAGAACATTGACGCGTCTGCCGTGCAGGGACGTCGATTGTCACGGGGGACTTGACAACGATGGCACCTTTTTCTGGATCAGGGTTCCAAACAGTATTCACATTAAAACGGAGCGGCAAAGCTGTCGCGTTCTGCACTTCAAAGCGCTCCGAGTGAGAGCCACCAACGTCGACAGTGCATTCAACAATGGCTGGGACACCAGAGTTCGTGGTGCTGCCCTCCAGCGCAATACATTTTGCTCCACCATTCGGAAGTGGAATAAACAGCGTTCCCAAATCCTTTGCTTTACTTATAAATACAGGCGCGTACGTTACAGAAACTGTACCGGTGCTATGTGGATTAAGAACAAGTGTCTTTGGCACTGTCCAAAGTTTACTCTCAATGAACGGCCGAAGCGACCACGGGCTATCGGTGGGATTTTCTATGGCCACAGTTCGTGAATCCTCCCCATGCACAGGGCATTTGAACTCCAGTGTGCCCTCCGCCATTGGCGCCTCTACTCCTTGGGCCTCCACATTGACTGACAGTGGCGGGGCATTGTCAAACTCGACGGTCACGGCGCGACAGAAGGAACTCGACGACTTTTTGGGACTGTACACAAACTCACAGGTTTGCTCTGCGTGAGCCCGAACAATACCAGTGGAGGGGAAAATTTTCATCTCACTCGTCGTTGCAAGCGCAAGATCCCATTTAAAATGTTGCGAAATATCACCGCTGTTCATGATGACAATGCGACGTGATGCGGTGGCACCAGCTACAACATCACTAAAAAGAATATTCTTTAGATTGAGATGAACCTCCGCATCTTCACAAGAACCTGAAATAATTGCAAAGGGCATTTCACACCCACATACTACCATTCGGATTTCATGCTGAAACTCTGGCATGCGAGCAGTAGGTTTGTATGAGACCTTAACGCTAGTCACTTCACGTGGACGCATGAGAATGAGCCCACTCGGTGAAAGACTCACACCCTTTTCAAGAAGAAATGAATCGATGCACTTTTCCAGCGAAACAGGCGTTGCAACCTGGCTACGGCATTCCAGCCGTAACTCACCTACCCGGCGTTCTCCAATGCGAGCCACACCAAGTTTAAGGAATCGGTTCTGTACCTCAATACGTGGAACAACACCCTCACCTGTAATTGGTACATAGATAGGATAGGTCCCGTTAAGGGTAAGTTTCAATTCGGTACTGTACTCCTGTACCTCATGTGGTGTAAAACTAATTTTGAGGTTCCGTATTTCTCCTGGACGAAGTACATAGGATGTGGCGTCAATCTCAAAAACATCGTCAAAGGAGAGCGCACAATCAAGAACAATGTTTTCACTGGCCTCGCTGTTCATCATAGAGAGGGTCGCGCTTACAGTTCTGCCAACGGAAAACCCTGAAATGAAGCACGGACCAAATTCATACCTCTTAAAGCTAAGGTTCAACTTTGGAATGTAGCTTGCGACGGAGATTCGCATGCTATACACGTTCACTTTGTCTATGCGACATAGAACCCTAAAGTTGCGCACAGATTCCTCGGCAGTGGGGGAATAGGAAAGAGTCAATACGGCTTGTTGCTTTGGGGGCACTGTTCCCGCCACTGGACTTAGCTGAAAAAAGGGATTTTCTGAAATACACATTGAATAATCTAGAGGAAGTCGACCGTTATTCGTCAGCACTAGAAGCTTTTTAATAACTGAATCCACCTGTACACGTCCCAAGTTAAAATAGTATACCTGAAATGGCTGCACCTCAATGGGTTCTGAACCAACATCTTCTTCGTCCTCCACCAGGAATGTAGTGTGCTGTCTCAATCCTTCACCTTTAACGTTAATAGTCAAAGGATCTATTCCGCGTTTTATGCGGCAAGTAAGTCTCGTATTTACTAAAACCTCTTCCTTTGGGCAGAAGATAACCGTGATGGGTACTTTAGACCTGGGTGGCACAGTTCCACTCATAGGCTTCACAGTAACAAAAGACGCACCATTGTCACTAGATGATTGAGCGAAGGAAAATGGAAATGACATATCCTCACAGTTCTCCAGTTCTACTGTACGAATATCGCGAGTCCTAACTGTTATACCACCAAAGTTCAACTTGCTTTGATGTAAAAATACATTAGGATTCTCTATTTTCCCCACTAAGAGAAAGGGAACAGAAAGGATACCTGCGACGACAAAATTCCACTTGGCTTCGCGAGTGCCGAAAGAAATAGTAGGTGCGTATTCAAAGGACACTTCGGCTTGCTTACCCGGTAAAATAGTTCCTGACGGCGTCAGGCAGCGGAAAGGTGAAAGTCGCTGCAATGTGGGATCACATATCCACTCAAAGCGGTAGGATACGGAACTTGGATTAATGACTTTAAACCGTACGTTTAACTTACTCTGCATACCACAAGACTTGAACAACACGGGGATGGTATCGGGACTAAGGTCTGGGCCAGCTTCACCCTCAATACGCGTGGTGAGGTAATCACATGGTGGAACGCTGAAGTGAACCTGGGGGCATTCAGCAGTACCCTGAAGTGAAATGTACACTTTGGAAGTTGCTGCGTAAGGGAAATTACCAATAAGCCTCGTATTGGAAATTTCCACGTTTCTTGGCGCATAGGTAATATTTACATCACAGTGTTCCTGCGGTTCCACAATGCCACTGACGGGCTCGACGCTAAAAAAGCCATGAGCTTCAAGACCTGTTTCACCTAAAGCAAAACTAAAAGGCAAATCACTTCTTCCAGTGTTTGTTACCCGTAGAACTGTGGAACGTCTTTGAAAAACTTTCGTGAGCGGAAACACAATGGCGTCTATTGCATTCACATTGTCATCCAAGGGAAGTGTTAATTTGTACGCAGTGGGCTCGCAGGAGTAGCTTACGTAAAGGAATTTCTCTACAGAAAGCTCCTTGGTTACAGTGTGTGACGGCTCTGGCACGGGCTCGACAACTTTTCGAAGATTTCTTTGTGACGGATCCGCCTCTGACGCAGCGGAGTCAGATTCCTCCCCTGGGGTCATCACCCACTTGGACTTCATTCGTGTGTTGTCCCAGTCTCCCGCATCATCGGTAGGAGTTGAGTTAAGCTCAATGGACTTTACAATTACTCGACATTTGAGAGTCTCCTTTGCTGTTACGTCGCATTTTAGAGAAATAGTAATATCGGAATTTGCTCCAGGGGATATGTGTCCGACGGAAGGGGAAAATAACAATACTGATGACGGGCATTCCCATTGATATCGTACAATATGCTGACTGCTATTGCGTAGAGTTATTTTATGTTCCTTCGGTTCCGCAACGTACCAATGGCCAAGCGAAAGGTGTTCCTCGCTACCTGGGTCAACATTATCAAAGCTGATGACTTGGAAGTAACTCTCACAGAAGATAAAAAGGTCGCGATCTTCGTACGGGTTCTCTGTTACTGATACACGTAAGCGTACCTGCCGTTTCATCACTTCCTTTGGTGTAAAGGTCAAATTGAAAGTCTCCGTAGCTCCAACTGGAAGCAAGATTTCTTCCTTTAGTTTTTCAATGCGTATGTCGCGTTTAATTTCGTCTTCCAGTGCAACCACGCGAATATGTGCTTCTATTTCCCCCACGTTACGTATTTTAAAAGACCGCGTAGACGTTGCACCGACAAGAGTTAATGGGAACTGAATTGCATCAGGCCCCATACTTGCACCCGATTCCAAAAGTTGCTGCTGTTGCAGTGCTCTCTTTGCTTCCTTGCCGCGCAGTCTGGTACCCTTCACTTGCGATGGCGGTTGGGTTGGAAGAACATACGGAACGCTAGAAACCAGTCGCGGTGGAAGAATATACTCAATAGAAGGTAGGATGCCTTCCCCACACAGTTCAAAACGTACACTGTTTGTGTTAGGATTTGTACCACCAATAACGGCAGCCTCAAAGTAAGCGCCAAATGTCTGCAATGTTGATGGACTGAAACACACTGTAACATAACGACTCTCAAAAGGAGACAATTCAAGCCTTTCTGACACACCAGTACTGGATGCAAAAGAGACAGTAAGAGGGGCCGATGCAAGTTTAGAAACAGGTGAGGTCGGCACAGAACCTCTTTGATTTAGTGCTCGAGGTGGTGTGTTCGCATTGTCGAGAATTATTTCAAAAGCCTCCACGTGTAAGGAACTATCCTTCTTGCTATCCTTCGCTTCGCGCGGATACTTGGGCAGCAATTGCACACGTACAGAACATGCCAGCGGACTCGAGTTGGCAATACGGAAACGCTCCATTGTGTTACTACCAACGAGTGCCATCCCAAATGAGAAGGTTCGCTCATCACGAGCATAGACACGCATATTTTTATTACACCTTGCAAGACACATCGCAATCCGCTGCTCTTCAAAGATTGTTTCCACGTCTACTTGTGAATTAAGATTTGCCACAATACCCGGAGTTGTTGGGGATGCGACGAGATCAAACGGAATGCCACGGGCCTGAATCTCTGGATCGCAATGATCAATAAAAATACCAAGTGTCTCCTTGTGACTTATCTTATCACTCGGTATCGTTATGACCTGAAAGACGCAAGTTGCACCAACATCCACCGTTCCTGCGGTTGGTGAAACACTGAAAGCCCCGAGTGTATAAGCCCCATCAACCCTGTTCGCCTTCCGCGGTTTTCGTGTTGCTACAAGCGACGATGCAGTTGCAGCCATCAAGGATGTCTCATCCAATTCCGCTGCCGTTCGCTCTTCCTCCGGACCCGTTTTGTAGTTAAATAAGCGGAATGTTAAGGGAAAGCGTCCAGTGTTACGTAACTCGAACATAGACTGCTTTTTCTCTCCAGCCACACATGAACCAAAGTCAATACATGAAGGCTTAAAAGCAAATCGGTTGTACCATGCCTCAGCACTAACAGGAATGCTTTGCACAGGATAAATTAACTCATTCGCAGCGGGGTCAAAAAAGGAGGCCTCAATAACACCAAGTCCAGCTGGTATACCCCCTTCCTTCTCAAATCGAATGACCACATCCACATTAACGAGAGCGGCATCCTTATAGCCGACGAGCCCACGAAGAACACCTTCGCTTGGCGTAAGCGTAACAAGCCCTTGTAATAACTTGGGTAAACGCAAAAGGTAACCCACATCGTATGGTCCTTTGTTAAGAATACGCACTGTTTCTTTACGTGTCTCTCCCACGTGCAGCAATTTAAAGTCAACCTGTCGCGTCCATTCGAGTACGACATCATGTGACTCTGCCTTCACCACTAAGGGAAGGGATTCAAAAAGATTATCTTGTTCGCTGTCCATGACTTCTAAGCGCAAGGCCACGTTATGTATGCCGGTACGCATGGGCTTGAAGGTAATTTCAAGTGGATGTACCCCATTCACTTCAAGAACCCCACTTAGAGAACTCAATTCAAACTCCCGTGGCAGACGATCAGCGCTGGATATGCGCCAATATACAGGGATAGAACTGACATTGGCGAGTTTCACGACCCGCGATGTTTGACGCATAAGAAGACATCGGCCAAACTGTACAGACGACTCACGTTGCCCATCTAGGGTTACGGCAGGACGGGTACCAATGCACGAGACCTTCACATACCACGGTGTAGGATTATCGCGAATCGTCACAATAAGAGTGGATGTGATCTCGCCAATCACCTCAGGTACCGCACGGAGAGTTATTTCGATCTTCTCATCAATCGCCAGTGTGAACTTATTGGGAGTGACGGAGAAAGTCCGATCTCGCTCACGTCCGGCAAATGTCACGGATACTTCGGCAGGAAAAATGCCAATGTTTGTAAAGGTCAGCTTGTCCTCCGCTCCAACATCGCGCATACTATTGGAACGCTTTAAATTCGTCGCAGCGGCACCAGCACCAGATTCGCTCTGTCGTCTTGGTAAAGGCGGCACCAATGGCTGGGACTGGGACTGAGCTTGCTGCTTATCGCGTTTGCTTCCTGCTGAAGCGGCGGAAGCATAGCCTGGAATGATCAAAGGGCCAAAGTCGTACGTGCGCCTTGATGCTACGTACACTCTGCTCATCTGTCGGCCAACACTAGAACGTAACCTTACGGTAGAGAAGATGCTTCGCTCATCGCGACAGATTTCAGGGTACGCCGTTGACGCAGTTACAGGGAGAACAATTTCTTGACTTGTGCCTGTTATACCAAATACAAAATTTGTGGGATGTGGACCAATTCTGTCATTACAGAAAACAACAGTCACATCAGTCGACGATAGTGGCGGAATGATCCATCGCGTTGCTTCCTCTACTGTCATGACGGGGTTCGCGGCGGCAGCAGCCGCCGCTCCCGCTGAACCACTTGTCTTCGACTGCCCTTTCCGCGGTACGACTTCGCACTGAGAGATAGAAAAAAAACGAAATGCCTCAAAGGGCATGCACTCGCGCCGCACGCGTTCTTCGTCAATGAGTTCCCAAAGCCCATACTTGCACTCCTCTGGTGCATACTCACCGCCACTCGGTAGCTCCGCCGACACTGATTGAGTGTCAGTGGGCTGAGATGGAGAGCGGCGCGGTACGGCGGCATTAGCTTCTTTCTCAGGAAGTATTCCGTCTTTAAAAATTTCGTTGGCGATGAAGCGCTGCACCTCTTCGTCAGATTGCTCACCGTCAAGCACAAGGTGCGTCTTCGCATCCATGTCACTCAAAAGCATATACAACTCACGGAACTGATCGAGGATTGAGAGTTGACTCCATGCGGGCGGTGGGCGCGGTTCGGGGACATACTTCTTCCCTTTCATACTGGCCTTCATGAGGGCCTCCTGCTCCTCACGTGCGGAAATGGCCTCATCGACGAGCGCTTGCACACTCTTCTGCGGCGTACCTTCACGCTCAGCAGTAAAGCTTGCAACGCTGGCTTCTGCTTCCGCGTGCGCTCTTTTACACTGGTTGTAATGGAGCAGACGCCGGTTATACGCGTCACGTTCCTCCTCGCTAATCTGCTCATACTCTTCTTCAGTCAACGGATGGGTTAAGGCCTCGGCAAGAGCTAACTCGCACTCTGCTTTACGTGCAAGACTCTTTCGCAGCCCTGTTGTCGCTTCGCTTACTGAGAGATCAATAAAAGTTAGACCCATACCCATTGTAGCCGCCGCCCGACTCAGTGCGTACAAAACGATTTCCCTATTGTCTGTTAAAATCGATTGCACATCATCCACGATGACACCGTTAACAGCTTCTTCTCGACTTAAGTAGCGTGTTAATAACGCATACAGAATCATTACCAAAGGAGATTCTGAAAGCTTCTCAATCACAGGTACTTTTTTCTGCTGCTGCTGTTGCTGTTGGGTTGCTGCAATGATTGTAGTAGTTCCTAAATTCGCAGTGGTTGTCCCTGCGTAGGTTGGATTCGTATTCCCCGCAATTGTGCTAGACACTGGGGCATTTGATGCTTCGCTTACACCCTTATCTCCGGGAAAGTTCCTTGATTTGCTTTTGCCTCTTTCATCAAGGGTGCTTCGAATAAGCTCTCCCTCCGCGGTGTCAAGCGCTGCCTCCGCGTACACCATGGCATCGATATCCAACTCGCACAAACCGAATTGCTTCGATAGTAGTCGTGTTTGGGTTGTCTTACCGGAAAAAGCTGGGCCTATGAGTACCAACAACTGCGGCTTCATGTTTTCTAACGGCACTCTAGATGTGTTGTTTGTTGTTTGTGCCTGACTGGAGGGGTGACCCTGCTGTGATCGCGGCGACACTAAAGGCTGCACCGACGGCCTTGCCCGCTGCCGGATCGAGTGACGACTGTTCGGACGGCTTTTTGACTCCGCCTCCAAGTCAAGAGCGTCTCCCTTGTACTCGAGGACCGCCTGTTCTCCCATTATGGCGGTGTAAAGAGAATCGAGAAGCGGTACCGGCAGGGATTCGCCTGCGCTGCGGGTCGGAAGGTAAAGTGCATGCTCACCAACTGTCTTCCTGGATAGTGCAAGACGGAGGACGCTTATTTCCGACTTGTGCCTTTGATCTGTATTCATGCTGAAGACTTCTACAGGTCGTGTCTCGTTGTTTTTAATTGTGAAAGTGTGACGTATGGCTTGACACGGAAACACAGAAGGAAATTCAAGCTGTGCTGGAGAAATTTCCAGTCCGAGTGATGTCACACATCCAGTAAGACGTATAAAGTGGTCCTGAGGATTAGATACATAGCGCATACGCAACTTGGCGGTTGCTTTCCCTGTGTAACGCGACATAAAGCATAGATCAACGGTCATACTAGCTCCCGGTGCGAGTGTTCCACTGTCGGCGTTAACTCGGAATTGTTTGCGTGGCGGTCCGGAGTTGAAAGGACCAGACATAGGTGGAGTTACACCTTCCTTACGCTTGTTTTCTATAAGTGACATGCGCCATGTACAAGGAACAGCTTCGTTGTTGGTAAATGTTAGCGGAACCTTCTTGATGTGGCCGATCAGTACCTCTCCGAAATCTACGGATGTGTCAGCTGGTATTAGAACGGGTGTGGCGACAAAGCAGCGTATCTCCACTACTACACGAGGTCCCTTAACAACGTCTATTGGAAATTCAAAAATGTTTGCACCATACGTAACTTTTTCAGTGTCATCAGCAGCGAGCGTAATTGATAACTCTGTTTCCGAAAAAGCTGGAACTACTGGTATCTTCATTGGTTCCACAAGAAATGGCATTGTCCTTAATGCGCGTTTCTCTAGAACAAGAGAAACAGAACCAATGGATGTATTCACCAACGCCAAACGTGCAGTACGTGTCTCAAGGCGTGTCATGTCACCAAAGTCAACAGTATATCGTGAGAGCACGAGTTTAGGTTCTTCAAAACATCGAGGCACTTTGGCTTCTTGCTTCTTTTTACCTTTTTTATCGGCTTGGTTACCATTCGCACTTCCAGCAGCCTCCAAATTCGAAAGAAGCATTCGGCAAAAAGCCAAACGCTCTGCCTCCACGGTTATGGGATCAACACGACTAGCTGCATTTTCTACACCGGAACGTTTGTTGTAAGGTACCCACTCCGCATCCGTGAGATCGGTAATACAGTTTTGATATTCCACATCCTCGACACGCGCGACTGTTGCATGAGAATCAACTGAAGCAATGGCAAGAGAGTTTAGTTGTCCAAGCCCTGATACAGTGATCGGCTGTATATTCATGTGACCTACGTGCACGTAAAATGTCTCAACCACTTCATCAGGAACCAGCGGGGTAAAGCTAACTTGCAGAAAAACTTTATTTGTGACGAGACCTTTGGCAGGGGTGACAGTCACAGCGTCAGGGCGTCGAAGGGAATTAAGATCAACAGTAAAAGGAACTGCAACACGTGATGGACTTGTAATAGTAATTATTTTAGTCTCCGTAGACTGGTGATGCATAACACCAAAATCCAGTTTCGTACAATCAAACTTCACCGATACATCACTCCATGCAACTAGTTTTACATCATAGCGTGGCCCGCCAACAAGACAACAAGTCGCCGTTGCTTCATGCCGACCTCGTGTCCCGTAAAATACCGCATCCACTGTATGTGTAGATCCAGCTGGAATAGTCCCGCGAAATGGAACAAAGTCAAAGTATTTGCGCTTTTTATCATCAGTAGTAATTGCAGATTCAGGTGTTCCCTCTTCGGGAGAAATAGTCCACTCAAAGTCCGCCGCCACATCATTGGACAAATTCGTCAGTTTTAGCGGCACACGACCTTCCGTATCTACAAGAACTGAACCAAAATTAACGGTTCCCACCGGGTCGACACGAATCATTGGGAATGCAATCGTTGCTACCAGAGACACAATCTCAGTATGTGGATGATCCTTAAAACTTACGTGGATATTCCTTTTCACGTTGTGAGCTACACTGTCACCACGGTAGAGGGCGTCAAAAGTAACCCCAATAATGCGTGTCTCATCACTTGGAAGCGTAAACACAGTGGGCTCCACCAAAGAAAATGGTGATGGAGCACTACCAGGTGCTTCCAAGGAAAGTGAAATTTCCAACGGTTGGGGTGTGCTGTTCCGCATTGAATATGCTTTTGTTTTCAACGCACAACCTGCATCACCTTCGGCACCGTAAATATACTCAAAGTTAACACGTTTTGTATTATATGCGATGAATGGGGTAAGAAAATTACCACTAATATTGGTATGAAGAATTGCCTTGAAATCCCTCTTGTCCTTAAGCACAAACTCTTCGATAAATTGTCCAGGAATATCGACAAAACCTTGTACAGTAAAGACACAAGGTTCTCCTGCAGGAATGACTGTTGTTTCTGGTGTAATACGAAAAACAGCCGGTGGTGCTCCTGGTTTGGCCCGCCCTGGACGCAATGCACTCCACAATATGCCGATGTCACGCCGACCATGATTCACAATTGTCATCTCCTTCTCTACTTGTGTAACGGTAAAGACACTGCCGAAATCCACTTTGTCAATGTTATCCACAGGAACCAGAGCGTAGCCTTTACCCGTCGCCGTTACATCTATTATGTGTGGTTCATCAACATACCGGACAAGAACTTCAATTCTATCCTTAAAGGTTCGGGCCTCATCAAGTCGTGCAGAAACTCGAACCACCGTACTACTGTTGGGCATAATTTCTCCTTCATGTGTGTCGAGGCTAAAGACCCCCAAACCATTACGACTGGCAAAATTTGTCGTGAAAAAGGCTGGAATAAGACTCTTGTTATAAAGAACAAGGTTGCATTCACTCTTTTCGAGAAGCTGAACTTTACCAAATGAAATACTGCTTGATTCTAAAGATACAGTCGGACCACACACAGAAGCTGTCACAAGTACTGGTAGTGGGGGTTCTTCTGAGCCTAACACACGCACATACAAGGAGAGCCGCAACTCACCAATGGTAAGTGGGGTAAGAAGAACAGGAACTTGTGAGCAGCAGCGCGGTAAAATAGTATTTACAGTATCCTCCCCATCCGACTCACCAATAACGACGGACACGGTGTCTTCAAGAACGTCCTTGTTGAGCAAAATCACCTCAAACTTACCGACGAGTGCAGTATTGTTAACGACTTCAAGATGCGTTTTATACTCATGTCCAACAAAGCAAACTCCATAATTTAGGTGATCCACCAGAAGGAACAAAGGTGGCACAAGACAGGCTGCGCTTACGCGTAACGTGTCAACTGCATCACCCACATCCAATACGTCGACAATAATCATAGATTCATAGTTACCGACCTTATTGGAGACGAAATCAACACGTACATCACATTCCTTACCGGGTAAAATGTGCCCCTCAGTCGGCTCTAATGTTAAATCGGCTTCGGTAGAAATGTGCAGCCGAAATTCAATGGGTATCCCGCCAGCATTCAACAACTTCACTGTGCGAGAATGCTTGCAGTTGTATGAAACGTTTCCAAAATCTAGTCCCTCTACATTAAAACGCAAAGATGGGCCAGTAACAGAGCCTCTAAAACGCAATTCGAGATCCTCTAGAGAGCCGTGCAAGTGCACACGAAACGTTTCAGCAATAATTCCTACAATATCCGATTCAAGACTCACGACAAGCGTCTCTACTGCACCAGGCGCGAGTACACCGGTTGAAGGGGAAAAACTGAACTTTTTGCCCATCACATTTTCCGATGGCAAAATTGTGAAGCGCGCTTCGATGCAGCCACGATTTGTGAGAGCGACTTCGTATTTGTGGTGCGCACCGACGCAAATATCTCCAATGTCAAGATGCGTGTATTCAAGCTCACACTGGGGACCGATTCCCGTTCCGCTTATCTGCAACGGGAGACGATTCTGGCGACCATTAATATCAAGATAAGCTGTCGCGAGGTATTCCATTGCGAGTTGTGGATTAAACGTGACAACAAACTCGCGGAAACCTTTAGCGCAAATAGTGCCTCGTATTGTTTCAATTGTAAAAACATCATCGTCAAAAACGCGTTCAGCATTTGCAAGTGCTTCAACGCGCTCTGCCTCGAGACGCTGTTGTACCGCTTTTATCGGCGACTGTGTCTGTGCCGCTTGAGCGACGTCGTCAAGCTGTGTAATGACATTCATCCGATTAGACTCCAATTCATCTGAAAGAATGCGGTCCGATTTCCAGACAAACTGCACTGTGTGGTCACTGTCATTCCTCACCCGCACCAACGCTTGGCTCTCCAACGTTACAAATGTCTGCGGCATGTTCACCACGCTCTGCTCAAGCACAACTGCCACTTCGATACCGTCCCCAGTTACAGGGAGCTCCTGCACCATATCTTCTTCCGGGCCAAGGAGAAAGTTAATGGTGGATTCGTACGATTGCAGCTGTGGTGGCGCAAAGACAACAGTGACAGGAAGAACACCCCCATCCGGCTGTACAGTGCCACATGACGGTGTAATGCTGAAGGGCGCGCGTGCCTCCGCACGCCACTGACATGGATGCACGGCTGTGTTGCGCAGAAATAGCGTTGTCTTGCCAGTACCACGTACTGGACACGGTAAAACCGCAAAGGAGTCGGGAAGCGTCAGGCGACCTCGACTCGCGATGGCTTGCACGGGGACAGTGAACTCTTCACCTTCAGTCGTGACGACGAGGTCACAGGAGAAGTCTTGATTCTCTTCGGGTTTGAACAATATTTTGTATGTAAGTGAGAGCCCAGGCGCCACTTTAGTTGTTGAGAGGCATTTGCGCGGGGCCTTCAGCGCAAGAAACCGACTCTGCGGCTTCGCGATACGTACAAGCTGTGTCTCCTTCGTTGTGTTCTTTAGCTGTAGCTCTGCTTCATAGGTTTGGTGAGGCTCAAACTCGTAAAACCATATCTCCTGGGGATCGACTTCAAAAATCATTTGCTTTGGGAGACGGGAGGAGGAGGCGGCAGGAAAACTTTTCTTTGCACTGTAACGGCCGCTGCCGCTGCCATTGCTGTTGTACGTGCCGGAAGCAGCACTCTGCAAATGATACATATCCGACCGTTTCGTCGGTCTGTGCGCTTGTGTGGGAACTTGTGAAAAGTACAACTCTTTCCAAACACTCCTACCCTTCAGCTCCAGAAATAGTAATTATTGGGCAAAGAAATAACCCTTTAGCAGCTTATTTTTATGATTATTATACATAGATATATGGGTTAAGAAGATTAAAAAAAAAAGAATTATGAAGAACAACAAAATCGCACAGCTTTAAGTTCTTGCCAAAGGTATTACATACATGATACCAAAAATACAGAGAGTGCCTCTGAGAGCTTTACTCCTCTACGGATGTTTGCACACCTTTTAGTTTATTTTTATTTCTATTTGTTTACATCCAATAAAAAAGTAACAATTACGATCATACAAATACACAAAAACACCAGCTAGCGTCTCTCCACTCCCAATACCAGCGGCTTCTATGCATCCTCCTCATCCTTCTTGCCGGCTGCTGGACAAGCCGTTTTCTTCACAAGAATCAGAACGCTATCTGCCACAACATGTGCATCTTTCAGAGTGATTGTTTCATCGAGCAGAAGTTGTCCGCAGTGATTAATTACATAGGCATCCATGCTTACCTGGTCAAGCGCCTCAAAAGATCTTTTGAAAAACCTCTTTGCCTCTTGTATAGTAAGTTCCAAGTTAACTACAGCCTCAAATCGTCCCATATTGCATTGAATGGATACACAGACTCCTTCCGTCATCTTTTCGAGTTCAATATCACCCCTCTATTGTTAATCTTCCTTTTTTTCCCCCTTGAAAACCTTTATCTAATTTCTTTATCAAAATCTAATAAAAGACTAAAAGTTATCAAAACAAAATCAAAGCACGTAAACGGCAATCATAATACAAGACATTATCTAGAAAACCCCCTTTTTTAAAATTAAAAAAGCGAGTTTATGTTATACCTTGTTTTCCAGCATCTCTCTCCGTCTCATTCATTAATGTTTGTCCTTCTTCTTATTGCATCCACTTCCACTCCTCCTTCAATAATATTTGAGTGAGGGAGCGAGCATATATGAGTCACCTAAGAGAGGAGCTCAATATCCACTGTGCGCAACGCATCCACAGCCCACTGGGGATATTCTCTTTTGGGATAGTATGAAGCGAAGAAGTTCTGCACATACTCCGCAAAATTCCCTTCTTCGATAGCAGTTCGTGCGCCTCGCGTGAGACCAATAAGAAAGGCAATATTATGTAAAGATAAGAGCGTTGATCCGATAGATTCTTTTGTCGCGACAAGATGCAAATATGCACGAGTGAAGGTTGTACACGTAGTGCAGTTGCATTTTGGATCTAAAGGGCTCACGTCATCGGCATATATTTTCTTAGTAAGTTGAATTTTTCCAAATGAAGTAAGCGCTGATCCAAACCTTGCAGTGCGACAGGCATAGACACAATCAAACATGTCTACCCCCAA
This sequence comes from Trypanosoma boissoni, assembly GCA_030849725.1. Classification (NCBI taxonomy): domain Eukaryota; phylum Euglenozoa; class Kinetoplastea; order Trypanosomatida; family Trypanosomatidae; genus Trypanosoma; species Trypanosoma boissoni. The sequence goes on along the minus strand of JASANW010001436.1, from coordinate 232,330 downwards.
AGCAATGCAGACGAGAATATCTTCCGGGTAGCCAACACCCATACAGTAGCGCGGTTTATCGCGCGGTAGGGCCCTACAGCACTGTGCAACAATGCGCCAAAAGTCGTCCTTCGCCTCACCGCCGCTCAGTCCACCAATGGCAAATCCCTTACACGCGGTGCGTTGCACCATTTCGTCGAGACACTCCGCACGGAGCTGCTCGTCGAGGCCGCCCTGGACGATACCGAATATACCTTGTTTCTCTGGGTTCGCGTTTGCCCCTAGACAGCGATCAAGCCAGCGAATCGTACGTTGGGAGGCCTCCGCCACGCGCGGGCCTGTTGTAAGCACGTGCACCACATCATCGAGTTGCATCATGATATCACCACCAATCGCATTCTGAATGCGAATACTATCTTCCGGACGAAGAAGAAGTGTGTACTCACCATTGCCATTATCGTCAACGGCGCTGCCGCAGCCGCCATGCGTTGACTGGAATCGTACCCCTTCCTCAGTAATGTGCGCAAGCTTCAATAGACTCACCATTTGAAACCCGCCACTGTCGGTGAGGATGTTGCGCCGCCAGCCCTGGAAAAAATGAATGCCGTCCATATTGTCCCTTATACGTTTCGTTCCACTTTCCCCCTGCAGTGCGTCCTTGCGACGTCCTATTTCGTTGAGGATGTCCTCCCCGGGTCGAAGCCCCAGGTGGTACGTGTTGCCCAGAATAATTTCCACATCGAGGGCCTCGAGCTGGTCCACTGTGACTCCCTTCATCGCGGCCTGTGTGGCGACGGGCATAAAGATGGGCGTACGCAGCGGGCCGTGCGGGAGATGAAAGAGTCCGCTGCGCGCGCTCTGCCGCTCGTGTGGTTTCGGCCCCTCATTCGTGTCAAACTGAAAGAGGGGGGCGTCTGTCATTGGCTGTGACACACAGACAGCTCCTTCTTTCAATCTTGTGCTATCTCAAGGAAGAAACAATAAAAAAGATTGACGAATAAACAAACAAGCAAGAAAAAAAAAAAAAAAGATAAAAAAGCAATAGAAACCGCAACTCTTGGAGAAGCTGACACATACCCCACCTCACCGCCTCCACACACACACACATACAAACAAGCAAGCAAATTATCTCAATTTCTCTTTCAAATATCTTCAAATAACAAAATCGTAATAGTTAGGTAAATTAATATATTCATCGACAAAATAACGGACGCAAATCACAACTTTCCAAACGTCATGATATGAAGAGAAAAAAAAAATCTCTATTATTTTTTTGTTTGGATTATGCAATGTCTTTTTGGTTATAGTGGCGACAAATGTCACCACAGTAAAAGGTATATATATATATATATATATATATATGTAACATATGTATATGCATATACACACACGGTGATGTCCATCAAAGCCGTGCTTATCATAATGATATTAAACTATCCGCGCAAACAAACAAACAAAAAAAAGGTAGCGAAAACGCGTACGATAGTCATGCCGAGAACAAATAAAAGTATAAAAGAAAACAAACATGTCGCTACATTATAGTCAAAGCTTTCGCAGTACTTTGTACATTTTTTTCCTATCACCAAATGATGCACAAATGTGAAAAACAAAACGCCCAAAAAAAAAAAAAATGTGTATGGCTCGACATAAAATTCGCTTATCTCCCCGAAGAATATCTCCTCCTCGCTTCATGGAAGTTTGCGTGCAATGATAGTCTTTACGACTGACACAACTTTCGTTTGTGCAATCTGTCCTCATTGCATTGTGTTAGTGGCCTCAAGGAGAGAGCCCTTGTCAGTTCATAAACTCCTTTTTCTTCATGTTTACTCTAACTCTCAACTCGCTCTTCAGTATCGATACCACCTCGAACTTTGTGTGCGGTTTGCGCCAATAAACCCCACTTTTCCAATACTCAATTCTCTCTTATTTACATATTCCTCATTTGCCTTGATGATTTCACTCAGGACCAATTAATCACATTGCTTGATACACCGAATTGTTGCCCCGAAAGTAGCACTCATTCTGATCGCAGTGTGGCTATTTTTCTTCTTTGCCGTCGCTGACTCAGCCCTTTGAATTTTTACTGGTATGACTTTGAGGGCATTCGATTCATTACTTCACCTCCACACGATTCAACTCTTTCCTCAAAGAATCTCTCTTGGTACGCTGACCCTTCTCAGTGCACATCTCACCTGCCGCGTTATCGGATATCGTGTTTAACCCATGGCAGTTGTTCTACCTCATCGTTGCTGCTCTCCTTGCCACATCTTTTGATCCAATCCGCAAACTGCTGCCATTCGTCCGCTCGGGCGGCCTCAATTTTCTCCACTATCCGCAAGCGTCTCGTCTCTTCGGCCTCTGAGAGCATTCGCATGCGCTCCCGGATCTGCTTCTCTTTTTCGCGCCGAATGATATCGCGGCGCAATCTCTCGGCCTGTGCGGAGGGCGCATGCTTGCCGGCCGGACCTCCCGCTGCCCCACCATTCCCCTCGCGATGGACTCCGCAGGCGTTTGCAAAGCGCCCCGTGCCACGCGGATGGCCTTTGAGGTTCGCCCGCCGCACGATTTTCACACAGTCCACACCAAAGCTACCACGCTCGCACAGCTGCGTCGCGTGCGACTGGCCGTCACAACACCAATAGAAAAAATTATCCGCGGCAATACCCACAAAACAGCCGAGTTCGTCCTTCATGCTGATAATATCGCCATGCTTAAAGGTGCATTTGAGTTTATCAGGAGCTGTTTCAAACTCGTAATATTCATCGTCAGAAAGTCTGTATAGAACTGGAAAGCGCACGTCTACCAGTGGTGGGGGACGCTTGAATCCACGACGTCTGTTTTTTCTTTTCGCCAATTCTGCGTCATATGCAGTTCGCGAGCCCTCGTTACTTAATATTTCATAAGCGTTCTGCGCCTTCTGAAAGAGCTCCTGCGACCCACCAGGCTTGTCGGGGTGAATTTTGATAGCCAGAGCACGAAAGGATCTGCGTATCTCTTCTTGCGATGCACTCTGCTTGATGCCCAAGGTTCTGTAGTACATGAAGACAACAAAAGTTTCGAAGATACTCCACCGACACACTCAAAAAACAAACAAACAAAACAAATAAGAAAAAATAGCCCTGCGCACAATTACAAAGAAAAGCTAAAAATCAAAAAGGAAAAAAGTGGATTCACTTCCCAAAATTGCCTTTCAGTTACTCTTTTAAACTATTTTTCTAACACACACACACGAAAAAGGAAGCTATTTCCTCTTCGCCTGAAGTAAAAAAAAAAAAAATGAAAAAAAAGAAAGAAAGTATGGGAAAACAGAACAAACAATGTATATCTATAAAGTGTAAAGAAAAGAAAGCCATAGAGAGGGAGAGGGGACAAAAAGAAATGATTCGCGTTAGGTAAAACTCCGGTTTGCTTAAGCGTACGATATCCTTAAGAAGCAAAAGAAAATACGAGGAGTACTTCTCCACAGTTCTTATTATTTCTTTTGAGATTCAGAAATAATTTTTTTTTTCTCTTCCAATTAATATCCGATCCAGAGGATATCAAAAGCAAACAGCAAAATAATATATATAAAAAAGACACACATAAATGCGTGCTCAGGGAACACAATGTCTCGGATTGGGATACCCGTTCAAAAAATATAAATATCGTCTTCCTCATCTTCCTCTTCAGATCCATATGCACCATCAACGCAAAGCTCTTGCATTCCCACCTTTACCGGCCGTGTGGCGTCTTCGAGAAACTCTCTCACCTTACCCTGCCACAGCTGCCGCGCCACTTCCTCGTCGTCTGCGCTAAGTTGAAGGAACGGGTGGCGCAGGGCCTCTTCCGCACTGATGCGCCGTGCTAAGTCCAGGTGCAACATCTTCTGCAAAAGATCAAAGCCCTCGGGACTTACAATCGTACTGGGAAACTTTAGGGGCATGGTCGACTCCGACTCCACGGAAGGGACGACAGAAACCCCTGCCGCAGCGCCAACACTGTCTGTGGGGGTTCCCAACATTTTCCAAATGGCTGCGAGCACGGCAAGCTCACTCCGCGCGTTGAAGAGATGCTGCTGCAGGAGCAATTCCGCAAAGACAACGCCAGCCGCCCACATATCTTGCGCCGGAGTCCCTCCCCTGTGCCCCAAAAGACTCTCCGGCGCCTGATAGATAATCGTCGTGCGCAGTGCGGCTGGTGTAACCTCCCCCTCCTCTTCGTTCCTTTCCTCTTCTTCTGAGTGGTGCGCCTCATCCGTGTTGGGCATCAAACGGGCGCTTCCAAAGTCCGAAAGTCGCAGTGTGCCATCGGCCCGGACAAGCAGATTACTCAGCTTCACGTCGCGGTGCACAATGCGACAGTCGTCGTGCAGGAACCGCAGCGCGCGCAGGCAATCCCGCAGCAGCAGCGGCACAACAGACGGGGCGGCGAGCACAGGGCAGCGGGCAGACACCGCCTCCGCCATCAATCGCGTACTATGCACGCGCCGCTTCTTGCGCAACACGAGCCGCGAGAGATCAAGCGGACAGTGCTCGAGCACAAGGCACAGTTCCTGGTGCGGCGCCTCGACAATGCGGTGCAGGCGCACCACCCCCGACCCCTCACCCTTCGCGGCAATGTGCGACAGCAGCGTTGCCTCGCGCAGAGCCCCCTCGGAGAGTCCCCGCACGCCAAAGTCACTCCGCTGTGTGAAGAGCCGCTTCACCGCAAAGAAGGCACCAGCGGAGTCCCTTGCGAGGTACACAGCGCCCTGCGCGCCGCGCTGAATGACGTCGACACGGCGAAGTCCGCAGCCACGCAGTGTGCGCTCCGGCGCCACCGCCGGCATCGCGCCGTCCAAGTCGACGCCCCATTCGCCCTCGTATTCTGACCACGTGGGGGAGCTCATGTGCAGCTAGGGGGGTTGAGTGCACGGAAAAGTTATAAAGTGTGTGATAAAATAAAAAATAAAAAAGAATTAGTTATAGTAGAGAGGATTCATATTAAAAAAAAAAAAAATGTCCAAAGCACATATAACAAACTGCCACAAAAAAATAAGTATAAGAATTTTGATAAGTTTTTTTTCTTTTTTTTGCTATTCATTTTCTGAATACTGCATTCTCATGTGACATTCGATTATTGCACCTTTCAAAGCACAGTATTTTTCCTGTTTCGTACTCGAAAGACTATATAGCTACTTATAAATAAATAAATAAATATATATATATATATATATATTTCTTTTTCTCTCTGTATATGTATATATATACATATAGAGAGATAAATAGATATCGTTACATGAATTCTACGCAGCCATAAGACAACAACCAAAACAAAGACAGTCATGGGGTGAGAAATGCATCTAACTTGTTTTCTTTTTTTTTTGAAATACTTCCTTCCTTGTTCGGTAAACTACTCGTGTTGAAAGTGCTGATTCGCCCTAAACTCCTGGTAAAGAGTGAACATAACGTGCAAGGAATCAATAAGGGATGAATACGTTGGAATGTCAAGGATAGCACAAAGCGTACGCACGTACTGATCAAGATCCATATCGATGTGAGGTGGTGGGAACTGCACGTCCGAGTTGAGGAAATCTTCAAACCCCTGCGGCCACACCTGCAACAAAGTCTCTATTTCTGGCATTGGCTTTTGATAGTTAATAGTGGGGAGCGGTTTTTTATAGTGCACCTTTTTTACATCTGCAATCCATCGATCAATGACCTCTGGACGGTTTGCCGCATCCTCGAAGGAGTCTACAACTTCTGCGAGTCCGCTACTTGAATGAATGTTCGTTGCCCGCAGCTCCAGCAGGACCACTGCTGGGTTTGACTGCGTCACAGAGGGCTCGTCAAGAACATATATACCGAGCCCATCCGGCCGACCGTCAGGCCGCGGAACCTTGCAGAATGGATCAAGATCCCCGACAGAGGGAATATAATCCGGTATAAATGGCCGCAGCTTCGCGGGGATATCTGGGATTGACGGCTGGTAATTGACAATACGATTAAAGAGCTCTTGCATCTCCACGCTCGCTGTTGCGTTGATCTTTGCATACTCTTGTGGTTTGTACTCAAGGTTTGGGATGACAGTTGACACGGGCTCGCTCACAATGGCATCAGGGCGCTGGTTCGAGAAACCACGGCTGCGCGAATCCGTGTCATCGTCATCCTCCTCCTTCTCCTCGTCCTCGTCGGTGGTTTCCTCCGGTGGTCTCATGCGGTTCACGTTTCGGCGAACGTTCGGCGTCCCTACTGATGTCTCGTTGCTCGACACAGCAATTGCCTCATCGTGCGGGGCGTTCCGCAGGACAACGCCGAGCGGGTCCGGCACCGTCGAGGCCCCTGTGTTTGACTTCGAGCGCGGCGTCGAGACCTGCGGCACGTCCAACATATGCTGCTCGTCCAGCACCGGCACGTACACATCGTTTGATTTGTTGAGCAGCACTTCCGCGTTGGGGCCGAGGCGCTGAATGGGCACCGGCTGCGGAGCGCCCTTATCATCCTTTGACTCACTTTGCTGCTGCTGCTGCTGCCCCGACAGTAAGGCGCGGTAGTCCGATGGCCGCGTCTGGTGGTCCGACGGCGTCTTCACCGGCCGACTGTCGGCGACGGGGTGCCGCTCGTCGTTTGGCCTGTTTGAAAGAATAGTGTCCGGGCAGGCAGTGACAATAGTGCTGCGGCTCTCCGTAGCGCCGCTGGTCTCCGAGGAGGCCGTCGACGTATCAACTCCATCGTCAGAGTCCTCGCTCTCCGCTACACGCTTCGGTGGCATTTCTTTATATATATATATATATATATATATATCGGTTCCTCTTTTGTTCTCGGTGTAGCTTTTTTTTTTTGGTTTAGCCTCTCTTAATGATTGAAATTTATGGATCGGTGACTCTTTATTGCTTTTCGAATTTCAGGACCCTTTGCTTTTGTAATACGCGTATGCTTCTGGATCTCTGGATGCGCACTCTAAAAACAAATAAGTAAAAGTGCCTTCTCTCTGCTTTTATTTTAGTAAAAAAAAACAAACAAAACGCAATAATACACACACACACACACACACTGATTAAAAAAAAAAAAGAGAGGGATGTAAAAGAAAGAGCACCTATCAAAAATAGGATGGCACAGAAGCAATACGAAAACAAAAAGAAATATGCCCCCCCACTCTAAATTACACAAAGAGTGACGTTTCATAAGGACACAACACGTTTAGGTCCAAATACACAAAAAGCACTCTCCTTCTAGACAAAAGAAACAGATTTACACACACACACAGAAAACGCACTTCAGTAAACATTTTAAATGTCGTTCCATTTCTTCTTCTTTTATTTTAAAATTTTAGACTACTTACTCTCTGTCTAATCTACTTTTAATACTACCATTTGAGTTGTGTCCAGCGTCTTGCACAGCAACAAATCTTTACTACAAATCCCTACACACGCACGCACCCACCCACCCCCTCACTCACCAACACGCACAAAGTCTCCATCTTTCTCCTTCGCGAAAGAAATAGACGAAAAAAAAAAAAATAAGGAGGAGGAAAACAAAATAAACCCATTGAGTTAACGAATAAGAGAAGAGACAAACCAAGCGGGTCATGACGCCGATAGCAAAATACTCGGCAGTGTAAATCCTGGCGGACGTGCAGGGTCCTCTGCCATCTGGCGCTCTATCTTCCGCTTTATATAAGAGCGGAATGCCTCCGAACAGCGTTGAAACTGCCGGTCAAACTCAGGGCTCTGTGGGTGATCCTTCAAAAAGGCGTACAGTTCTATGAGTCCCTCCGTCGATGTCATGTGATTTCGAATGCGGCTGAAGATGAGCGCAAGAGACTTTTCGTCGGGACCAATTGTCGCCTGCGGGTCTACGTGACGGGTTTGTGCCACCACAGCCGTTTTGCGTTCCTGCGGCACCGCGACGGCCTCGTGCTCGCGTCTGCTCCGCGTGACGTCCGTTGTGATGCTCTCTCCCTGCGACCGCTGCGACCGCTCCCTCGTCTCGAGACAGGCACGGATGAAGTGCGTCACGAGATTCTGCGAGCCGACAAGTCGGTCGGCAGTCACACGAAGCGGTGACCCGCATCGCCGCGAGACGTCCTGGAGAATAGTCTTCACGGTGCGAATGGAGATGTCGTCCAGGTGGCGGAACGAGCTCGGCGGGTGCTGAAGCAGATACTCGTGGCAGCACAGTACAACATTGTCTGGCGAAACGGCGTCAAAGTCAATGCGCATAAGGCACTTCACAGTGACCTGAATGTATTTGAGGTCAATTTTTTTCCCGGTTGCGGTATACGTGGAAGAGTACCGCGTCATGCACGACATGAGTGCGCTGAAGACATCATTGGCTGGACATCCCTCTAGTAATTTGAGTGTCATGTTATTCAGCGCCTTGATAAGGGTTTCCCGTATCGAAAAGGTTTCTGCAAGAAGACAATCAAAAATGGTTCCAATCATACGGAAAAGTAAGCTACTGTGACAACGTTGCGCGCATCGCGGGGTTTGAAAAATGGCCTTGAGGCAGTCAATGAGTCCAGCGGCGAGTTCCGTATCAAGATTCTTTGTGTTTTCGTAGAGCCTCTCTACCATCACCTGGATCATCTCTGGCGTCCCGCAGTCTTCGCCGTTCCCCAGACGCCGCATGAACTCCCTACATGCCGCCGCTGCCGTTGCCGTAGAGGCAGAGCGAAGGCCAACCATAATCTCTTGAACCGACAGCAGTTCGTCTGTGGGCGAAAATGTTATGCTGCGCTGTGGCCGCGGTTGCGGATGTTGTGCAACATGCTGCTGGTGTGTCTCCTTCGCTGGCGACTTTGTCAGAACTGTCATGAAACCACCTGGGGCGGCCTTTGACCTCGTCACCGGGGCCTCACCGCGACCGCTTGCCCCGAGCGGCGAGCGCGGGAAAGATTCGGAATGCGATCGCGAAGACGCATGCGCGACAGCAGAAGCCATGTGGCGGGAGTCCTCCTCATTGCGATCGCGCATACAAAGCTGCAGTTGCCGCTCAATCGACGCGCGCACACTCTGCTGCTCCGCCGGGCGCAAATTCTGCACTGCGCGCTGCACAGGCTCTTCGCCAAGCAGAGACAGAAGAAGCCCCACAATGCGCTCCGCCGCGGCGCGCACTTCGGAAATGCGGCTCATGCACAGGCGCACAACGGGCATGACGAGTGTCTGCAGCGCAGACCTAGAGGGCGCCGCGGACGAATCCCTCTCCGCCGCCTGCAGCCCGCGCTCGAGAATCTCAAGCGCAATTTGATTGCACGTGTGGGACTCGGCCGCGAGCGGCTTCAACATGTGTGGCAGCATTGTCTCGATGCCGAGGCATTTGAGCGCGTTGTATGCCACTCCTGTGGCCTCCTCGCGCAGCGCGGCCTTTTGGTCGCCAAGCATTCCGAGGACACTGGGCAGCGCGGCGCGGAGACCGGAGCGGCACGCCGCCTCACCAGCCGCCTGCACGAGAAGCGAAGTCACGCGCAACACTTCACACACAAAGTTTTTATTGGACTCGTCAAAGCGGCTGCGGAGGGCGCGGAGGACATCTGACACCCCGCCTGGAGCAATGCAGAGATTGTGCGCATTGAGCAGCTCGTCCACACGCCGCACCGTGTCGAGCCGCTCGCGCCAGTCCGGTGCCTGCGACATCTGCCGCGCAAGCTGCACGAGAGCCACGGAGACATCGGCGCGCCCCGAGTTCTCTTCGTTCTCGTCCACCGGCGTCCCCGTCTGAAGCGAGTAGGACGCGTGTGAGCACGAGGACTGCATGCGCCACGTGCCGACCACCGATGACGTGTGCGACACCTCCGCCGTACTGCCCCCACCGCCACTTGCGCTGTTGGGCCGCTGCGCAATGGGCCGCGCGGGCGAACAGCTCTGTACTCGCTGCATGCGCGACGGAGAAACAAGCGGTGTTACGCGCTGAGGTTCAGAGCCAGCCATGCGCCGCGTGTCCCCTTTAGCGAGCGCAAGGGCATCCTCGTACGCAGAGCGTACAGCAGGTGGAGCAAATGCAGTGATGTAGTTGTCTACAATGGACCCCGCGTGGCGCCGCAGGGCAACAAGTAGCGCGATGGCGGACGAACGCACTGCTGGGGATGGATGCTCAAAGCTATGCAACTTGATATAATCTACCACTGTTCGCGCGTCTACTGGGGTTTCTGGAAAGGACTGCAACAGCTGCGTTATCAATTCGTTGCACTCCTGCGTGAGCCGCGGCGTATGTACGGTGGCAACGACAGTGATCATGTGACGTATGACGAACGCAATACCTTGAACCCGCGCAAGGCATCCAATGAGATCACACACTACCTGATGAGTCTTCGGCTCCGTCAATCGCGCTGTTATTCCCGCAATGATGGCGTACGCCGCGCCGGGGCTCACTGTCGTCGCACGCGCAATGAGCTCTTGTATGATGCCTAGCATAGCCTGAAAAACTTGAACAATAGACTCGCGCCAGCCAGGGTCTACGCGTAGACACACAACAACTGTATCAAGGTACTCCGTACATGCACTTGGCGCCCACTCGTCCACCACCGCGCGCATCCTCAGAACACCGCTCTGCCGGTCCGACCACTCTTTTGAGCGCAGCGCAGAGAACATCTCATTGTCACCCCCGGAGAGTCCGAGCATGAGGCGCAGCGCATCGGCCTTCGTCGGCAGCGTCGACTCCAACGCGACCGCATCGTCGAGGTGCGAGTGGTGGCTCGCCTGGCGCCGCATCGGTGGTGAGGAGGAGCGCGTTGCGCCATCCGCAAGACGATTGTTGGACATAGGGCTAATGGAAGCGCTTCGCGGCGCGGCAGTAGAGCCACACATGCCGGTATTGGCGGACGTCTCCATACGCACTGTCTTCTTTGCGGGGGAGCTTGACGGAGTGGTCTGCGAAGCTCCAGACGCATAGTTCGTCGCCTCAACAAGTCGCGCACGTTGCTTTTCTTCGAGAGAAGCCCATAGTGTCCGAAAGGCCCCTTCACCAAAGAGGTTCACAAGACGTGCCACAAGAGACAACCCAGCCTTACGAATTTCAACCTTCTCATCGTTTATTAAACGAGCAAGGGTTGGCTGGGCGCGGCTCAAACGAATAAATTGAGTGTATTCCAATTTTTCTGTAAGTTGCGTAAGCCACTTTGTAAGTGCCAATCGCTGGTTGGGAACTCGACTTTGTGTAGCCAGCTCAATATCATCCTGACACTGCTCTAAAGTGATACATTTATAAAAAATAAGTGCTTCAAGGGTTGTCGTGATGTGCTCAACAACACTTGTTTTTTTATCTTTCATTTTATCAAAAAGTGGTTTAAGATAATTGCGTGCGTAGGGGGCAAAAGCGGCTCGGAGAGACCTTGCCAATTCTTGAATACACTTGAATCCAATAAGCATGAGTGGTGCCTGGGGGTCCAGAAGAAACTCTTTTACCAAACTTGAGAGTTCATGGTAGTCATCTTTCTGTCGAATTTTTGGAGCAGCTAAAAGAGGTAAGAGAGTATCTTGCACCGCACCTACACGCTCCTGCCACTTGGCGCTCTTGTCTAATGCTGCGGTATAAAAACTGCGTGATAACTTGGACACCACTGGCGATTCCTCACACATCTCGTATGACGAGTCATCTAATCCATTCGAAACTCCACCATTATGTGAATGCCCTGTCAATGGTACAATAGGCTTCATTGGCGTGCGCTGCTCCTGGCCACGAATATGTTTTCGTGGTACTTCTCCAACTGTTACGCCCTCAAAGAGCTTCTCTAGTTCCTGCAACTGCACATCACGAAGGTCAGTGAGGGAGTTTTTGATGTCGGCTCCTATATATCGATAGCATTGGCAGCAAAGCGCGAGTGCTTCTTTCCGCACTTGTTCGACGGCGTCGTTAAAAAGTGGCTGCATGGCCTTGAGAATTGCCTTACTGGGAAAGCTTTGTACGCCATAATCTCCAACGAACTGCTTGCATAATTGCACGGCTGCCAAACGGTTTTTGGGCGCTTTATGTGAAAACGCATCAAGAAGGGCGTTCATCGCAGGTAAATGCCTACCAACACTAACCAACTTAGAAATAAATGAATTACTTATCTGAACAGCTTTCGGGCGTCCGGTAACGCCCTTTTCAACCACTACTTTTAGGGGCACCCCACAAAGAATGTCCAACTCATCTTCGTCACAGACATTCACAAGAGCATCAAGTGCATCAAAGAGTGCCTCCTGCGCAGAAGCATTGCTCTCACCGATAAGCTTCCCCATTTTTTCTAATACATTTGACTTTAAAGCATTCGGATCACCACGAACCTTATAAAAACCCTCCTTTCGTGCCTTCCAGTTTTTATGAGTCAGAAGTATGTCTATAGGAAGCCCACTAAAGTCTTCCTCGGGCGGCTGCCCGTACGCCGTAAGTGACGAGCCATCACCACTTTTGGATATGACTGTAATATTGTCCATCCGCACTGTTCTTTTACTTATATTCTAATAAGTCCTCTTGCTGTTCACTTGTAAGCCAATACAGAGCTCGCCTTCAAAGCCTTGCTGCTATCAATATATATATATATATATATATATATATATATATTAATTTGTCTACAACTATTTTTTTCTTCTGAATTGCTACTTATGAAGGAGAAATAATCTTAAAAACGTGAAGTGTTAAGAAAAAATATATTTGCGAGATAGGAAGACAAAGGTGGAGAAAATGTGAACGTACACACACAAAAAAAAAAAAAGGATGAGTTTCTTAATCTTTTCATTATATTGTGACTTCTCAGATCATTGTCAAGCCACTAATTCAATAGTATATATATATATATATATACCCAAGAGGAAAAATCCGATAGTGCGCGTGTGTGGAATGCATAAAAAAGTAACAAAGAACATGAGATCATCCCTTCTTACCCCTTCCAAAAACCCTTAGACAGGTGCGGTGCTTGAGCATAATACTCTTTCCCTCACCTCTGAGGGCAAGTCTTTCATTATACCAATTAATGTTTTCCAGCGATTCATGTCATACCTTTGGCTAGAATAACATTTTTTCCCTTTAGTTTCTCTGAAAAACTCAAAAGATAAAAAGTCATCACATGAAATAATTTCTCCGCCAATTGGTGCCTGGGGCGCCCATTGCCTCCTGCCGTTCGAGTTGCCGCATCAACGCCTTCACCATCTCTTCTTCCTCCTCGTGCTGGTGTACGGGTTACGTTTGCCTTTCCTTTTTTTTTTTTTTGCATAACTTTGCTTTTGGGCCATAACCGCGTCTCGAAGCCTCCCAAACTTCACAAGGACGAACTCCACCTTCTCGTGAGGAAAGCACATCATAGCTTTTGTTGAAGGTCACAACTTCGCGCTTCGATACACTTTCTGTAGCGCGATCACATCGGGCCCACTCTGCTGCTTCGACATCGCGCACAAAAAGGCGACTGGACACAACTGCAGTAGGGGGCGTTCTGCGAGCGGTGAGGACTACCAAAGCAAACTGATGGTGGCGTTTGCGCGCTCGGAAGCCTCAAAGACCAAAGGTAGACAACGAGTTAAAGGTATTTGTATGTAGCGGCGGAATGGCTTTAGAGCTGCGGCGCTGGGCCAGTGCTAAGCAATGCACGCCAGATACGCAGAGACACTGTGGAGAATGTAAGCTTCGTAAAATCCCGCTCTGTGACACACATTCGCGCTGCTCGCTCACGACCCGTCGTCTTCTTGAGCGGCTTACCGCCAAAGAGTGCCATGGCAGCCTCAACCACAGCACATGAGCGGCGCCACGCGGTTCAGTGCAATCACCTCCAATCCTTCTACCCGCACCCACGTAAAAGTTTTGTACAACGACATCCGCATTGAATTCGATGGTGAAGCTCACCGGAGAGCAGGAGGTGCCAAGCAAAGGCGACGGGGGGCACAATACCGACGCGGTGGTGGAATGGTTCCGCTGCAAAAGACTTCAGTACACGTCTCCGTACACATAAGCGCTTTCATCAATCACTGTAACGGACATCGTATCGCAAAGGGGATGGGGACGGTGGGGTCCATGCAACTAAAATAAAGCTTTTTTTTTTTTTTGCCCTTTCTTCATTTCTTTCTATTCGCCGCAGGATATGAGATGGAAAGAATTTTTCCTGATAGAGTCTATACTGTATAGAACTTTACGGGCAATTTAAAATACAAATAGTCAAGCAAAACTTAAAATTGCAAGACAGTGAAATCCTTTAATTGACTCGCCAAAGGATTTTAAAAGCAAAAAAAAAAAACACACACACACACAACAACAATAATGAAAAGATATATATATGTATATATATATATATATATATAAACCACAATTTGACACAAGCTACTAAAACTTGTTTTGATTCCTTATTTCTTTGCTCTTCCCTTTTGTTGAACATGAACTGTATAGTCTGCGAATACTTTCACATAATACGGCGCTGACCGTGCTTCGACATTTTTTATCATTACCTCACGGGGCAGGTAATAAACTGCGAAAGCAGTTCCTGCACGCGACGGTCCGGATCATCCGAGTCTTCTTCAAACATTGTTTTTTCCCTTTCATGCACAGGATCTGTTTTGTCCAAGCTTTCCACTTGAGTATATTGGGATAGAACCGCCCCGTTAGAGAATTCTAAGCTCGTCGCATTTAAAGCAAGATTAGAAGTTTCACAATCGTCAATTCGAAACGCAGCATCGTCAGTTTCCTCGTTTTCACTCTCTCCATTGAATGTTATAACAGGCTCTCTGTCACTGGGTTTATCAGCAGCGATGCGAGAGGCTCGCCAGCGCTGGAGGAGCGAAGCCAACTTCTTTGCCACAAAGAGTAGCACAAGGAGAAACACAGGACGCCAGCGCATCTCCAGTGCAGCAGCACTTGTGCGGTGGAGTCCCAATTTCATTATCTTTTGCATTCGGTCTATTGCCAACAGAATGGCGGCGAGTGAGTGCTCGCGTAGTGAATAGTACAATATCAGGCCCATGGCATATTCTGTTTAATTCGTACACAGAGTTGATAATGGGTCAAGCAGAGCTTTGATGTATAATGTATACGGCCTCAATCTTTAAGCAATTTCTATTCACAATGTATTTCTAAGCATGAGAAAAGCAAAAAGTAGAAAAAGAAAAGAAAAGTAACAACACAAATACTAACACAAATAAACTTCCGTTGGAAAACAAAGGAGAATGAAACTTCGCCTGCGCCCCTCCCCCTCTAAAAACAGTGAACGAAAAAAAAAAATAGAAGATGAAACGTTGTTAATTCAATTAACTATCATCCGCTCGAGCCTATCAATTAAAAGCATCCAAATCTTGCACACATATGAAAAGTACGTACAAACTATACCTTTGTTCGTTTAGTGTGCTCCAAAATAACTGATGGGTAAAAATACGACTTGTTCAAGAAGGGCACACAGGGTAAGTACACACCGCCATAGAAATTGTCAAAATACCTTTTCGCCCCCCTTTTTTCTAGTGTCTCTCTTTGATTACCAAAAGTGCACTGAAACGCATGCTAAACTTTCGCTTGTTTTCCCCACAGTACAAGTTATTTTTTTTTTTTTAAATACCGAGCGCAATTCTATTTTTCAGGCGTAACAAAATGATTTACCAATGTAACTCACTGCAACATTTCATCAAAGGAAGGTTTGATTGTTCAAAGTCACCATTGTGAGCGAAATAAAATTGCACTAGATACCAAAGTCAGCGCAAATGTGTGATTCACTGGCATTCTGGTTCGCTTCCCTTGAATGACTGCTCCAACAAAACGACCGAAGATATCGAGAATTATATATATATATATATATATACTCTGATGGTCAGAGAAACAACCGGTAGCAAATCTATTAACCAGTGATAAACATACCTACTCATTTTGTTTCTGTCGTCCATAAACATTTAAAGAGTGCCAAATATATATACAAGGATCGACCGAGTCTGAACAGATATCTACCAATTGTTATTGCAGACTCCTACCACACAAGCACTCCCGAAGAAGTGTTCCGCCATAGAGATGGGCAAGAACAATCGACACATCTGATTGTACATGTATGTCCACACAACACATGCCTTCTTGAATTACTGCGCATTGGCCCAAGCCTGTTGATTCCATTGGCACAAAAGGCACACGTATGCCTACGCATACATTCGCCCTTTTGCTTTAACCATTATGAAAGACCACTTGTATCCGCGAGGTCATCAAAGTACTTTCCCATTGTCGCCACTAGTTCCTCATGGCGTCGCATCACATAGCGGACGAAAAAATAATATATATATATATATATATAAATTAACTTTTTCGCGTGGATCGACTTGAATTGCCTCAATCGCATGAACAGTGACAACAATAACTTGAACACTTCAAGTACGACGAGCCTAGGTGTCTTAGTAGAGAAACTTCTCTCCACCTGAGTCGTCATGACGCCAGGCCGTATCCATGGCTTCCGTATATGCTAATGACTCATTCCATACCATAAAGGCTTAGGCCTTCAGTGGAAACCACGAGAACAACGAAAAAAAAAAAAAAATCGTAGAAAATATACACAGGAGTAAGTGATTTTAAACACGCACAAAACAACAAGAACAGCGCAGTCATCTATAACAAACAACCACAAAAAGCCCACTAACTAATAAACAGCCAAAAGCCACTAAAAAAAAATCCGCAAGGAACTACTGCTGCCCCAACACACTCACTGGGAGCAACTACGGATCGGACTTGGCATGCCAAAAGTACAAGAGAAGTCGTGAGAGTAACACAAAAATAAACTTTTGCATTATCTAAACAACATCAGCACTCTTCTTTCAAGAAAACTGCGTCCTTTACGCAAATACACAACAACCGGCGCCTCAAATGTCGATCAAATATTAAAAAAATGACGGAAGAGATAACAAAAAAAAAAAATAAACGCTGCAAAGAATATTTTACCGGGAGGTAAACTATAGTCATTCGTTTTCTTTTCCCCTTTAAGAGCTTTCCGAAAGTACACAAAATAACAAGACATAAAATGTGCGAAAGTGATACAAGAATAAAAAGCATTCAGTAGATGGAGCTCGAGCCCTTAGGAGAGTGATATGTAGTAACTGAAAACGTTTGCTCTTTTTTTTTTTTTGTGTGTGTGTTGTTGTTGTTGTTGTTTCCTTCACTTAACGTACGAGCGCTGACATTAATCGAAGCCTCATTCGTAATTCACTCACATTACTTTGGGCTTCCTCTAGTTCACGCTCCAGCGCCATCTTCCTTGAACGCTCCGTGACGGTGCGAAGCCGCATATTTTCAATCTTTCGTAGCTGCCGTTCAATCTCATCCTTCTCTAAACACTGTTGCATTAATTCCTTCTCTAATTGTTGTACCGTTGCTTTATCTACAACTTTATCGCCTCGTTTTTCCAAAGCATTTTTGCCCTTAATCCGTGATTGCTGTGCCTGGCTCTGATGCGATGCGTCTCCGCACTGAGAAACGGATGGCCGCTGCATCGAACGGTTATGACGCCCTTCGAGCGAGCTATCGAGCTTAGACTGATTAGACCTCGGCGTCTGCATAAGGCATTCATTGGAACGGTTCGGAGTGGTTTGAGACAGTTTTTGTTGATTTTGTGGTTTTTGCCGCGGAGTTCTATAATATGTGGCCGCCAGGTCTTTTGCCCGGCGTTCGACTGAGTTGAGCTCTGCCTCAAGACTCGCCACCTTCTCTTCTAGTGCAATATTTTTATCTACCTCACGTTTATATGCCATCGCGGCACAGTCCTTCTCAAGTACCATAGACCGCAATTGAGTTTCAACTCCTGTGAGCTTTGAAATTAATTTACTGTTCTCCGCCCCTAGCCTGTCAATTTCCTGGCGTTGTGTCTGAATGTGGGCATCGTATGTCGCACGTAGAGAGCTGTTCGCGCGTAACGCCTCGCTCAGCTGTGACTGAAAACGCAGGGCATAGGACAGTCCCAAAGCACTTTCACTACTTCCAGCAGCATTGCCGTTATTGTCACCGGCAACAGCAGTTGGCGCCTCTGGATTACGGGGCGGGAGAATATCTGCGAAACATAGATCATCTTCCTTCTCCCGGTTAACAAAAGGGTCGTTGTAGAAGTCCTCCATTACAATTTTTTTTATCTCTTCTAAGGATATTTACTGGACCTACAGAGGACAAAAAAAAAAAAACTTTATGGCAGACTTAAAATCACGTATACAGTTCTAGGAAAAAATGATATATATATATATATATATATATATATATATATATATATAGAGAGAGAGAGAGAGAGAAATGTGCGAGTGTGCGCACAGGCTCGCATGAAACGCGTGGCTGACCTAATTCGTAGGGTGCAATGGTGGTGGTGGAAGATTATATCGCGCAATAAGCATGTCCACCGAGTTCTGAATCAACTCGAGCTGTTCGCGGAAATGCGCCGTTGTCTGAGTGCTATTCGACGCAACATGCCTCGCGTACGGCTGCTGGCCGTTTACCCCGACGCCCCCGCACATACAGCACGGCGCCCACCCGCCTGCCACGGGCGGCACTGGGTCCGTCTGGCAGCCGACTGTTGTGGTGGTCTGCGTCCCGCGGTCGACGACCATGACCTCGACGCGGCGGCCCCCCGCGGGCGGCGGGGGCTGCTGGGGGGCCTGCGGCTCCGGCGGCGCCTGGGGGGGCCCGGCAGCCTCCGGCGCATCGGCGCGTCTGGTGCCCGCGCTGCTCGCCGGCCCCCCCCCGCGCCCCCCCGACGAGGACGAGGACGAGGACGAGGCAAGCCACTCCTGAAGACCCTTCATGCAGAAAAAAAGAGACAAAGGAGGGAATTCAAGAAGAGGCGCAAAACGAGAAATCAGAAAAAAAAAATAATTGAATTGGATCTATAGCTCTATGTAAAGGAACTCTGCGTGAGGAATAACTAAGCTAAGGATGGCGGAGAAAGAAGAGAAAAACGGAGAGAGGAGAGAAGTTTAAACAAAGAAACAAACAAAAAAGTGAACAAAGACAGAAGCCGCACATCTTTAATTATCAAAGAAACATCTTCAATACATCACTTTATTTATATTGCTATGTCTAAAAAGGACAAACATCTTTGGAAAAAAAAAAATCTTTACTCAATCCTGCCTTAATAATTTGTACAGAGAACAATAAAAAAGGACAAAGAAAAGTTTTCGCAAAAAAAAAAAAAGTATATTACATTTTTTTTTTTGAAATACTTATGCTAAAGACGATTTCGTCTTCAAAAACGGATAAATTTATCATCAACAAAAACACTTATCAGGAGAATCTATCTTCGCTTGATTGATTTATGCATCTTTTCGCCCAAAGCAAAACCCAACAGAGCAAGTGGACTCCACATCGTCCAAAGAAATCGCTTAAACTTTGATGCCTCTTTAGAAGGCTCCAGAAGTTTACAAAACTGTTCAATTTTCTTTGGTGTGAACGGAGGGTACCGCAGCTCATCGATACATTCCAATCCCATGTCACGGCGTAGTACTGACTTACGGTGGGAGAATGTTTCAAAAGAGAACTTACCGTGATATGACCCCATTCCACTCTTTCCCACTCCACCAAAAGGAAGATAGGGAACAAAAACATGTCCAATAACATCATTTACACTGACACCCCCAGAGGTGGTGTTTTGTAACACTGAGGAAATAAAAGAATCTTTGTTGGAAAACACATAAAGAGCGAGAGGCTTTTCGCGTGCATTAACAAATTCAATAGCCTCTTCAGTTTGGTCAAAAGTTAGAATAGGCAATAGGGGACCGAAAATTTCATCGGCCATGAGCGGATGATCTGGAGAAACATTATCAAATACCGTAGGGGCTATCAGGCGTTTCTCTTCATCGTACTCACCCCCAAAAAGCATATTACACCCATTCATCAAACTGCGGAGGCGTTTAAAGTGAACATCATTAATGATAGTAACATAGTCCTCCCTTTCAAGTGGTGCCTCTCCAAGTAACTCCTTTCGCGCGAGCTTTAAAGCCTCAACAAGTTGATCCTTCACGCCGCTGTGCACCAAAACGTAATCTGGAGCCACACATATCTGCCCGGCATTCATTACTTTTCCCCACATGATGCGCTTCGCCACCACAGCAATGTCCTTCGCACACGATGCATCCACGATTGCGGGCGACTTCCCACCGAGCTCGAGTGTAACAGGCGTGAGATGCTTTGCTGCCGCCGCCATCACCAGCGACCCGACCCGTGAGCTGCCGGTGTACATAATGTGATCAAACCGCTCTTGAAGTAGCCGCGTGGTCTCTGAAATGCCGCCGTTGACAACCGCGACGACTCCAGGCGGAAAGTACTGTGGAACGAGCTCCGCCAGAAGCTCCGCCGTCACAGGCGAAAGCTCGCTTGGCTTCAGCACGACAGTGTTGCCAGCCGCGATTGCGCCCAGCAACGGAATAAGCGTAAGTTGCACGGGATAGTTCCACGGGGACACGGCAAGCACCACGCCGAGTGGATCGCGGCGCATGGTGCAGTTCTGGTACCGAAGGAGCCCTTCCGATTCGGCATTCACCGGCGCGACGAGTTCGTCGAGAGTGTCCAGCAGCACGTACGCCTCCGTGCGCAGCGGAGAGATCTCCGTCAGCCGCGCATCCAAGCGGTGCTTCCGAAGGTCTTTGTGCACCGCGGCGCAGAGCTCCTCCTCCTTCTCGTCGATCATCCGCAGAAAGGTGCGCAAGAGGGTTTTGCGCTGCTCAATGGTGCGGGTGGCTCCCGAGCGAAAGGCATCGCGACACCGCTTCACGATCAGCGGAATTTCTTCCTCAGAGGTATATGTCAGCGGCATAATGGCGAGTAGGCGCAAAAATAAAAACACAAACAAATCTTATATGTATATTTATATTTTCAACTGTATACGGATACAGTGGAGACGCACACATACACACAAGGAAAGAAAGAGAGAGAGATAGAGAGAATCATATTATCAAAAAAAAAAAAAACATAAAAAAAGAACACAGTCATATATAGATAAGAATATAACATCAAAGAAATTGACAGACATATGAACTTTCAATGAAAAAAGAGTGTATTCAACCGCCACTATATATATATATAATATTTATACAAATCAAATGCTTGAAAAAGTCACTTGATAACTGTTGAAACAAAAACATTCACCACTTGTATTGTCTCGCCGTTGTCCTTCAGATAAAAGACTGCTCTTCACTAAATACTTCATTCTTTTTTTTTAAAAAAATAGCAATCTTCTCTGCACGGTAAAACATATTTTTGCAGGTGAACTGGCCACGACGAAAAACGCATACCACATACACAGCTTCTTTCTCTTGCTGTTTTTCTTATCCTCTCTCTAGGATAAGAAAACAAGCATTGCCTCCCACCAGCCTTGTAAAATGAAAAAAAAAAAAAAAAAGAGCACGCCTATTTTTTTTTTCTTTTTTTTTTAAAATTCGATAGGCTACATGATCACACAATCGTCGCCACTTCTCTTACGGCTCCTTTGGAGTTTGTTTTGCTCTGCTGAGCTAAGCACTGAGACTCGTTCCTGCGGGCGCGACTCAACGTTTGCGACGACACTGTCTACGCTACCCAACTTATCCGGTGCTACGCTAAAACCACAAAGTTTCGCCGCAATTATTGTGAAGAGTGTGTTGACTTTTTCACCCGAACGCGCGGAGACGAGGAAGCAATCCAAGCCATGCGATGACGCCGCCCTTTCATGTAGCTCAACGGTTACCTGAACGTTTGGCAAATCCGCCTTGTTTCCCACCAGCACCATGTACGGCATGTCTGTGCCCTCAAAGGTTGCGCGAACGGCCTCATGCCAGTCCTCCACGCCTTTCAAAGAGCTTTGGTTTGTCACATCGTACACGTAACACACGGCGTCGGCGCTCTGAATATAATTAGACAGCATCTTTCCGCCAATCTGTTGGCCACCAATGTCCCAAATGTGAAGCGTTACTGTCTTTGTGGTATGAGGGAACTCTACTTTTTTGGAGTAAAAGTTCAGACCAATGGTTTGCTTGTAGCTCTGAACAAAATCAACGTTGCAATAGCGATGGATAAGAGATGTCTTACCGACTGCACCGTTTCCTAAAACAATCACATTGAAGTGCTGTTCGGCGCTATCAGACGAAGAAGTACTACTATCCATAAAAAAAAAAAGGCCGTATCCCCAACACTCACCACCGTTAGGTCTGCTGAGGAATTCTAAGCAACTGCAATCCTTTGACATAAAACAGAAGCAAGAAACCAACAAAAAATAAAACCGCCAAGAATGGAAGTAAATATATATATATATATATATGTATATATATATATATATATACATAAAGTCAAATCCTTTTTTTTTTGTAAAACTAACGGTTTTCAATTCGTTAATAGATAGCCATCATAATGCAGAGGGATATGTAAATCATTCCAGGTATCACTCAGACCTGACAATTGCATCAAAATACACTCAAAATAAAATTTGAAGAATAACAGAGAAACCACCACCACCACCAACAACAACACAAAGCCTCACAGAAGAGACCCACACACATTGACATTAGATCCAGACGACAGAGCAGAGTTTCCCACGATGCCCTTCTCTTCCTTGTACGGGCATCGGTGCCGCCTCTCCCGTGCGCACCGGACTCACTCGACCAGCAGCGCTGGGATCCTCGCAGGCAAGCGCCAGAGCCGTAAAAAGAAGCACCTCATCGTGCGACATCTCCCTTCACGGCTGCGGAATCATCATACACACAGAAGGTAAAGAGAGGAAAGATGGATGTAAGGACACAGCGACAAAAGAATGCCCCAAACCGTGCGCCTACTGCGTAGCGTAGGGTAAGAATAATAAAAAGGAAAAATATGAGTTGAAGCAAAGAGCGAAACACAAGATCTATATCCATTAAATGTATTTACCTTTTCAATGGTATATATATATGCGATGCCGTAATCAGCAAGATGAAATCCTCTTCGGCGCTATATAAAGCCAAAAGGATACAGCAGTCACTACAATACCAGTGCCGACGGGACCAAGAACACCATATAGAGCTCGGATTGCACCAAACAAGAGCTCTAGTGGCATGTGCACAAACAGACAGATGGCGAGTACTAGACCGGCGCCAATCACGATAGCAACTGTCGACCCAACAACGAAGGAAAGAAGGTACAAGCAAATCAATGTGGTAGACAAGAACAACGCAACAAGCCTTTCGAGCTGTAACACCTTTTCCTTGAGATACGCAATTTCCATGTCCTTCTTTAGGAGGAGTTCCTTTGCTTTTTGCAGTTCCATGTAGAGGTCCTTCTCTTTAATAGTATCCAATTCTAGAAGTTTCTCTTCATTGCATGTAGTCGCAGATGCGGGGGTAAGAGCGGAGGACACCGACAAGGGTGTCGTGGGCAATTCCACTTCTTGTGTCTTTTCCGCTACATTTAAACACGACGGATGCGTTAGCTCTAAGGGTTCTCCATGCTTAGATTCATTTGCGAGGGCCTCATCCCATGTGTCGAGTGCAAGTTCAGCACCGGCGATAGACATCCACTCCGACTGTGCACATCTGACCGGCAGAGCAACAAAGACAGTACCCTCAATGCGTTCCTCCACAGTGAGCACGGCGGCTGAGTACTTGTTCGTCACCATTTCAACAAGCAGGGGACGCACGATACCTTCAATAGTCGACGCGTGAAAAGTATGCAGACGCACCACAAGTGCATCTATCATCCGTGGTGTGATGTAAACGTGGCGTCCTTTTTTTAGTTGATGTTCCAACACGCGTCGAAGTTGGATTTCGACAAATCGCCGTACCTCTTCTCTCGTGTATGGAACAAAAGGAAGAAAATAATCAACACGGTTGACAAAAGGATCATGCATGGTTGCACGACAGTGTTCCTCGCATTCCTCTGCCCACTTGGCACGCATTGCTGCCTGTTCCTTTACTGTGGCCCTTAAGTACTGCTCCTGTCCATTCAAAATCGACTGTGCGCCAATGTTACACGTAAGGACAAATGTGGTCTTTTCGGTTGACACAGATCGCGTGGCGTCCTTCAACGAACGCAGTGTACCCTTTTTCTGAAAAGCAGACAACCACAAATTTTGAATGGATTCCGCAGTACCCTTTTCAAACTCGTCAAGCACTACCACGGCGTCCTCGCAGCGGCGCAAGGCAGAGAGGAGAACTCCCTCCCCAACATGCGCGGCAGGTGGGTCAACAAGTGAGTAAATGCTATCCTTTGTGCAGAAGGAAGGCAGATGAATGTGCACAAGTTTACCGGACGTCTCCACGTCACTCAGCTCCACACCGTGTACCGCTGCCGCCACACGCTTCGCCATTTCAGATTTCCCAAACCCCGACGGTCCAAAGAGCAGAATAACTGTTGGCTTCTCCGCGTCGAACACATCGGAGGCGACAAAGTGCGTGCGGAGAGCCTCCCACACGTGCTTCTGGCCCACGTACTGCGCCTCCACCGCCGCCCATCGCTCCTCCTGGCGCATGTCCGCCAATGCGCGGCCGAGGTGCCGCGCCTCCGCCGGGGACGGCCGCCACCACCGCCCGCCGCGCCCCGCGCTGAGGTCCGCGACGTCCGACTCGATCTGCCGGCGCCGCAGTGCCTGCTCGAGGCGGTCCACAATGGGCCAAGCGGTGATGCCGCCGGCGCCCGGGGTGCCCGACCGCCCCAGCACGGACTGCAGGCCGCGGAGGGCCTCCACCGCGGCCTCCGCGTGGTACGGCGAGCCGAGGCGGGCGGCGACGACGGCGGCGGTCAGGGCGTGCGCGAGTGCGGCGACGGGGCGATTGGACTTCCAAGTCATCAGCGCATCCACTCCTTTGCCGCCGTGCGACTCCTTCGACCCCGGCAACGGCGAGGACGACGAGCACGCGGGGATATCCGGAGTGCCCTTCTCAAGCTGCGAGAGAAGAGATGTAAAGGCGTCAAGTGCCATGTCGAACAATTCAAGTTCTGCGGCATCAACTTCCGTCTCATTTCTTGTGGAGGCGGCAGAAAGATTCGCGCGGTCTTGGTGCGACTGCATTTCCTCTCGCAGACGATAAATTCGATTTGCAAATGAAGTCCCACTCATATCCCCATCAAACCAGCAACAAGCACAGATCGTTAAGACAATAGGCGGATTGGTGAGATTTGCACCACGGAGTTCTTCACATAGGTGGGACAAAATATTTCCCGGAGCGCCTGCGCTCATTAGTGTGATAAGAGCCTGCCACTCCTTAAAGGACATGCGAAAACCACTCCGACGTATATCCTGACTACTGATAGAACCGCTCATCAATTCGGCATCTGTACCCATAGCGTTCTCCAGCAACTCTGGCCAGCGCCGCTCCAAAAACATTTCCTCCTGTTTTGAAAGTTTTCCTCCCATCGTGTCAAACTAAAACCGTGATAGGAAAGTTAGCTTTTGAGTTTTAAAAATGCTATTCTAGTCCACTAATTCTTTCCTTACTTATAAGAATAGGTATTTTTGACCTTTTTAAAGTTTCGTAAAAGCCTAAAAAACAATACCACAACAACAATACAAAAAGACAGGAATAGAAAAAAAAAAAAAAAAACATTAGTATGACTATGATAAAATTACACTTTCAATGAGGAGTTGATTCAGTTTTGAATTGTATTTTTTTTTTTTTCGAGTAACAGCAAAGGTGCGCTCGCTTCTGCGCGATATCTTTACATAATTGTCCTTTTTTCTTCCACACACGCGTCTCCTTTCATTGTGCTTTTCATATACCAAAACGTTATTTTCCGGCATTTTGCGTGCGTCACTGTAAAACACCTTTTGAGCGTTTCAACGCTACTAATGTTCGATCGGCCGATTCTTTTGTATATGAAGCAATGCTGTAGTTTTGCGCAAGTAAATCAAAACGACGTAGCTGCGCTTCGAGATCGTTTGTCAGCACCTCAATTCGTCCATCTAACGTCAGCCGCCGAAAGCGCAGTCGGGTAATATCGGTCCACAAATCCACCGGTACATCTTTTGGTCGACGGTCTGCGTTAGTGCAAGTACTCATAGACTCCGACACCATACTGAGCGCTAACTGCCGATTCGCTATTTCGTTCATTTGATTTGGGGATGAAGAAAATGTTTTTCCAGACGCCGGGGGCGGTGATGGCGGCGACGGCGAAATTGGCAGCAAATTGACATCAGAATGGCGCTTAAAGTAACTTACTAGAGCCGCGGAAACCTTCTGACGCTTCTTTTCATCCATCGCTGCAATGAGAGCCTCAGCACTATTTTCGTCCACGGGTTTACTCGCCACCTTAAAGCTGCCATCACGTTTGTTGGGTTTCTGCTTTCTGCCGGATGTGGTTTGGGTTGGCAAAGGGTTTGTCTTTCGCCGGTATTCGGCTAAGCGCAGTGAAGAAAGAAGAGCCGCATCGGCGTAAACATCTGCAAGTTCCGTTCGGCACCCCTCCAGCTGCGTGGCAAGCACAGTGAGAAGCTGCTGCACCTGCAAAAGCATTCGACCATTCACTACAGCGCGATCGGACCACTTGGTAAGGATGCCGTGGGTACTTATGACGAGAGGATCCTCTGCAGCTAATTGCGCTGCCTCTTCCTGCACCTTTCGCAATTCTTTTCTCAAAGGCATGATGGCGAAAAGAAAGCAGAGGTGAGACACTCGAGAAACGTAGGTTCTTTTTTTTTTTTTTTAATAATAATAGCAATAAAACCTACGAGTCACCGTATAAACAGTTGTGATGCTACGCTCCTTTTTCTTTATGTACCTGAGACTAAGTGTGTGGAAAACAAGAAGAGTGTAGAACAGAAGTCCATGAGCCGCAGACAACAACACCCCCCAAAAGAAATAATAAAAAAACCATAAATAAGAACAACAAAAAAAGGGATACGTAAAAACTGATCAAGGTTTTCAAAAGAATATAATAACATATCTACGAAACCGCATATATCAATAGGGCAGCAATATGTTGTTTAAATTCTACAGAAGACCCTCAAAATCATTGAAAGCGATAGTGTCTTCTAAAAGCAATCAAAAACGTATATAAAGATAGAGACTGTAATAAAAACGTATTACTCCTTTCAAGAAGTTTTTTAATTGTCAGAATGTTCATATGCATGTATGTACACGTGTATATACAGTTTTAGATGCGGTAAATAGAAACTCTGCTAAAGATAGCAAAACAAATAAAGAGCCAATAATAATAAAAAAAAGATAACAAAAAAAAAAAAAGCGGGTGAGGAAGTAGCAGTGAATCCATCCGGGATGGAGGATCCACTTTTTCAAATCGTAAGTTGAAAGTTCTTAATTAAGTTGAATTCTAGTAGTTTTTCACCTTTTAGCTTTTTATCGTAATTTCAGTACACCGAATTTACTTTGTTTCACAATCTTTGGCGCCCGTAATCTCTTCATCATCGGCAGTAGGCTCATTCACCTCAATGGGTAGAATTCCTCTCGATGAAGTCATGACATTGTATTCCACAGAAAAAGTCCCCCCGAAACGCGACAATAGAGAAGAATTAGGGATAAACCTCAAAAGTGATTCCTTATCACTGCCCACCACATGTATTTTGCGATATGTCTCCTTGTCCATGAACAGCCGCGCCCCAGCCAAGAGGGCTTTGATGTACCACGGCGTGCGAAACAGTAGCATAAGCCCAAGAAGGCATGGATAGTATGCATTCAAAATTTTCGTACATTTTTTCCGCGTTTCAGCACTTCGAGGATCACGTGGATGCTTCCCAAGTTCACTAAAGTCGACTAACCACGTGAGCTCTCCGTACTTTTTACGCCGAAACTCTTCCATTATATACACAATGTGTTTGACCCGTTCCACCACTTCGCATTTGTTTGGTGTTCCGAGAGTCATGACAACGACAGGGCGCCCGGCGAGACAGCGCCCAGTAACGGCAAGCGCCGACTGTCGCAAACTTTGCTCAACATCTTCGGCAGTGATGCTATACGGCTTAAAATTCCTCCTCCACTCTATGCACTCCGCCAGCATTTCCTCCGCTTTCTTCAGGTTTGAGCCACGGGCACGTGCAAATCGCAGGTATGTATCATCGCAAAGGAAATCAACATCCCCGGCGTCCATCAGAGTGGGTGGGAACAACTCTTTGAGGCGCGCGACACACTTTGTCTCGGCCGCACTTTGTGCATGATGTCCTGTGCTGTCCATTGAAATCAATAAATTGGCAAAGTTATGTACAAATGCGTAAATTTTTTTTTTTCTGTCGCGTTTCGTCGATTGTCTTAATATACACTCTAGCACAAGCAAAGATAGCTTTCCAAAGACACACAGAAAAAAAAAAAAGAATACCATTATCAATGCAAAGTATTCATCTCTGCAGCTTAGTTTTCCAACAATAAGAATAAATTGCACAAATATCAATAACCGCTTCTCCCACCCTACAAATAGAATGATACTCCCACACCAAAAGATCTTTTTCATGAACGACATTCTGCTCACAATAAACATTGTCACACACACACAAAAAAAAAAACTGAGCATTCAAAAAATGCATTCAGAACATCCCTTTCCACTTTTTTTTTTTGTTCATTTTTCCACGCAACCCTCAGGAAAAAGCTATCGGCACTTTCAATATCACCTCAAAGATACAAAAACAGAACAAGGCACACACAAGTCTATGTATTTCCGTGTGTGTCCACGTGAGGGTGTAGGTCACAGAAAAAAAGAGAGCGAAGCACTGTGGAGGAGTGCCATGTGTCTCATGGATCCCCAATGATGGCGCGCACAGGGTCCTGGAGCGGTGCCTCGTCGCCCCCGTTGTTTCCGCCGCCGCCGCTGCCGACTGCGTACAAATATCCACTCGCGCAGTGCAGCGTTGCGCCCCAGCAGCGCCGCGGGACCGCGCCCACTTCCATCGCAATCTCCCGCACCCCCGCGCGCGTTGGATCCGCTTCGGCGAAAACAATCTGAAAGAGCCGCGCCTCGCTCGTCCCGTCCGCCTCTCCAAGCACAAAGACCCGGAGAAGGCCCAAAGTCGCTCCCAAGGGCTCTGCCGCCGCGCAGGCACAGTGCAGTGGCGGCAGTGGCGGCTCTGCGGCAACACTGTGCCATCTCGCAGAGCCGCTAGCGAGTCGCAGAACACTGTCACTGGACTTACAGCCACCGAATACAACGATAGACTCGTCGCGCAGCGCAGCGCACGCGTGGAACGCCCGCGGCTCCGGCAGATACGCGCAGAGCTGCACAAGCGGCTGCGTAGCAAGCATGTCGCCGACGTCGTTATCATTGTTATCGTTTGCCGGCCACTCAAGGGAGAAGCACTCCGCGCGCATGCGGTCTGTGTCATCGATGCCGCCCACAATAAGCGCGACGCGTGGGCCGCGAGGGACAATTGTGTGAAATGACATGTGCGGGAGCTCCGCCGCGGCGTAGCGGTGCAGATACCACTGGGGCGCGCGGTCGCCCGGTGCGCAGCACCACATTTCGGAAAAGGCATCGCGACTCGCCGCCTGCCCACTGCGCCCGCCAACGAGAACCACAAACTCCCGCACACCACCACCGTTCCCAAAACTGTTCACTGCGTTGCCGCTGCTGTGCGGCGAACGGCTCCGCGGGCCCGCGGGGACCACACAGAGTCCGGCGCCGATAGCGGCCGCTGGGCACCGCTTCGCGTGGGCACTTTCCTCAAAGGGCCGCGCGGTCACCGCCGCGCAGCAGTGCTCCCCCGCGAGCCGCAGGCGCGAGAGGCCCCGCATGACAGTCTCGCGCCGAGCGGTCTGCGGGGACACCACCGATGGCGACGCGCTGCCGCCAAAGGCGTACAGACGCCGCCCGCTCGCCGCCGCCGCGTGGAACTGCGCACGCAGCGG
This sequence comes from Trypanosoma boissoni, assembly GCA_030849725.1. NCBI lineage: Eukaryota > Euglenozoa > Kinetoplastea > Trypanosomatida > Trypanosomatidae > Trypanosoma > Trypanosoma boissoni. The sequence continues at coordinate 202,713 of JASANW010001436.1, read as the reverse complement.
GCGCAGGGCGGGCGAAGGCGCAAGCACGTGCCAGTGCCACGGCGACGCGCGACACAGCGCGCGGTGAAGCGCGCGGGCCCAGTCCGCACAGCACGCACGGGTTGCGAGGCGAAGCCAAAACCGCTCTCCGGTACTTGTCGTAATGAACAGCGCGCAGGGGTCGAGCGGTTCTTCATCTTCGCACTCGCTGTCGCGCGGCTCTTCGTCTTCGCACTCGCTGTCGCCGAGTCCGTTGCCTATCGAACTGTCCGCGACAACGACAACGAAGCGCTGGCGAACAGGATCGTTCTTCGTCACACGGTATGTGAGATGGATACCGTCCATCTCCAAATACCGCTGTTGCCAATAGCCACCCCGCGCGGATTTCTTCATCACGAGGCCCTCACGTTTCTCCCGCGGGTGTTTGTTCTCTTGTTGTGCATGCTGTGTCTCATCGTCCTGAAGAAGCGCGGCGGAAATACTGCGTGTCCACTGTTCGTGCGCCCCGGCTGTCGCCGCGCGCAGTGTCCAGCACCCGCCTTCCTCGAGCCACACGCGGAAGCAGTGCGGCTGATTCGACCCGAGACTGCACTGCAGCGAAATGATATGTCCTGTCTGTCTCTCAGCGCCTTTGGCGGAGAGACTGTATGCAAGGCGCAGCCCATCCTGCACAAAAAAGCGCTTGTCCCACGCAAAGCGCCACTCCGCTTGCTTTTCCAGCCAGGAAGAAAGCACATTACTCCGCACATCATCCGTCATCGTCGTTCCCTATCGCACAGAAACAGTCACGAGACGACAAAAAAGACCACAGAGCGCAATGTGGCCACAAAAATCACCGAGTGCCTAATAAAAACACTCTATTCATTCGAGAATAAGAAAATAAGAGAAAGTTCATCATCCATATATAGAGAAATAGAAATAGAGATAGAAGTACTAGGGGCAAAGTTTACGCATTAATTGCATTGTACCAGTGAACTCACAGTGTTAAAAGCTCGCGAAGCCGCAAGCGAACTTCATTCGCGGACCGATTCAATCTCAATGCTGAAGCCTCCGCTGCCGCAATTTCGTCCATTTCACTTGCCACAAAGTCTTCCAGCAACGCTGTGTCCTCTGTGCTAGTCCATTGCCGCTTTGTGTCAAAGGCATCTGCCACAACCGCGTGCCCATTAATGGAACCGCAGTACAGACACTTCCCAAGAGCCGCCGAGTGTGTTGTACCAAATCCTGTGCACGACCCGCGCAGCGCTGGTACTCCATCCACGAGACAGAGATCCTTGTACGGCTTCAGCGGCGGGCGAAGCGTACCGGTCGGGCGCTCCCGCCACGATGCTTCGCGGCTCATCTCTTTGATGACGCGCGCGTACCCGTCGTGGCAGCGGTCAAAAAGCGACTGCGACTCCGGAACAGACGGGTCCAATGCGATATTCCACACCACACACGGTGACCCCGCAGCGGACTCATCGGCAAAGTCCGCCACACGCTCTGTTACGGGCCCTTGATCGTGCAGTATCATCACTGTGCGAAAGTCCAACCGGCCACCGCTCCGTGCGCGGATAGCAGCGTGCCATAGTGGAAGTATCTCCAGCTCGTCCATCGGGTTAGATGCTATACAAGTACGCAAAAATGTGACCGGACGCGTAGGCTGTGTGATCATCGCCTCCCATTTGGCAAAGCGGCGCTGAAACTCTGATATTACCGCCTCATTGTTAAGGTTGAAGTGAGTGATGCATGTGTGCTGGGCACGAAATAGCAGCCAAATGGAGGCAGGGTCAGGTGTGAAGGGCCGTTCCTCCAGTGGCCCGGGGAAAAAGCCATGGGCAAATCCATTTGCCGTGAATTCGAGAATGCCGTCGAAACTGCAGCGTGCCATATCAAAAGGCAGCTGCTCCTCGGCAGGGCGGACGCCAAGCTTCGAGAGCATAAGGCTGGGACCGCACCAGCCACCAAGTGAGACCCAGCGGCGCATCGGGTGCCTACGCTCTTGATCTCTTCTTTGTTGTTGTCGTAATTAGAATAGAATTAAAGGAAAAGGAAAAGAAAGAGGGTAATATGTGTCAGTGTGTATGAGGGGGGGGGGGGGGCTAAAATATGGATAATGCACTCACTATTAGGGCTTTTAAGTCAACACAATAACACTTAATATTATATATTTCTACTTTCCATTATTTACAAATAATAAGCTGTTCGTAAACCCAAAGCTCTGATATCCGATATTAGTCCTAGATACAGATGGCGCACAAGCAACAATAAGAAAAATGTTCATATAAACATTAAAACAAAAAAGTCTTTGGACGTATAGTCACAGAGAGAAAAAGGGAGCGATGGAAATAGAACGAAAGAGATAGAGACTTACTCGCACAACTTAGGGCGGATGCACTCGCATCACTCACCCGCGCGCAACAAAATAAATGAAGAAAGTATGTCATCCAGCACATCGGAAAGCACCCGTGTTGCAGCTGCAAGACTCATGCGCGAATTTGGGTCTTTCCGTGTGAGACCCTGCACAACCCGAAGCTCTGGGTACGCCTCGAGCAACTCCGCTTCGAAAAAAAACCCTTCACGTACCCGCCTCAACTCGACAAGTCGCTCCGCAACCGTATTCGGTTGCAGATACATCTCTGCAAACAGTATCCCACCTGCAAAGGCGTCGGATGATGGTGTGCACACGTTCCCTTCCAGCTGCTCTGGGCTCGAGTAGAGAGGGGAACCGACGCCAATAGTGTTCATTGCATTGCGATTGAAGTACCCTGCCAAATCCAAGTGTTGCTCGCTAACAAGCTTGGACAGACCAAAGTCACCGAGCCGTACTTGCACATAGTGTCGTCGGAGCCACTTTTGCAGGGAATGCACTTCTTTACGTAACTTTGTTGTCAGAGTCGTAGAATCGCTTTTATGCAGTTCATCGATTAAAGAAGAAAAGCGGGGATTCATTCGAAGGAGATCAAATGTTGTGCCTGTGGACGGGCGCACCATGGACGCTACAGCGTCTGAACTCCTAACTTCACTGATATGACTCCGGCCGTTGGTCTGTAATTGCATAGCACTAGCCCAATTCTCCTTGCTATGAATATTCTCATCATCATCATCATCATCATCATCATCATCAACAACGGCAGGATCCTCTGTGCCTGATAACTGTAGACGATAATCCAGAAACACATTCGTTGGCTTCACATCACGGTGTAAACACCCACTATCGTGAAGATACCGCAGCCCTCGAAAGAGGTCCATTGCTATTATAATATTTTCTACTCGATCAATACACCTCCGTGAGCCGAGACGATGCGCCAGTGTTGTTTGACAGTATTCCAGCTGCAAAAATACCACGCGCGCAGAGTGTAAAGCTCTAGAAGTAGATTCCGATTCTGATGAGGACGACGATGATGATAATCTGTCTTCATCATCCAAGAAAGAGTCATCCGATTGGTTGTCGTCGTGACCCTCAAGGTAACCCCCTTCGCCAGACGGCAAAGCCAACGTTAAGTGTCTCGACCATCCACTGGTCGTACTAGTAAAATCGAGAGGGTCTTGATTGAAAGCCGAACGCATCTGACGCGCCTCACTGGCACTGCAAAGTCCGACACTTGCAAGCTGTTGCACTCGCCGCGGTGTCACAGCCTCCGACCAACATGCGTAATACCGCACGAGATACGGATTGCGCAGCACTGCGTGCAGTCGGACCTCTTTGAGTGCCGCTTCCTCAGAGAAATAATCCCGCGTGAGGATTATCTTGATGGCATAGAACACCCCTGTGATGTAGTGCCGCACGAGAACGACAGCGCCAGAGGACCCGCGTCCAAGCAGTGAGATCACCTCAAAGTTTTCATCAAAGAATGAACTCCCCACGCGTGTCGTCATGAGCGCGTCTTTGCTTTTGCGTGTGTCGTCAGTGTTCTGCCGGTGAGACACGAGCACTGTGGTACAAATATCTTTTGGCGCAGGCGCACTCCTCGGTCTAGATGGAAAGTTCACATAGTTTCCTTTTTCTCCTTCATCCTCGTCAAACAGTCCGGACTTTTCCTCGTCCCTTTCTCCGTCCGAGCCCATAGCTTCAGATATGCATCCCCCTACTTCTTTATTGCAGAGTTTAGACAGTGGTACAGGCGGTGAAGAATCTACAAACAGAACTCGTCGTTTTGAGTGAAAAACCCCTGAAATGCGTTTTTTTTCAGAGGTGACAAGCCCTCCATTTAATGGAACATCCATTGGGGTCAATAAAGCCTTTTGCGTCGTGCATGCCGCGCCAACAGACCTTATGGGTATCTCATGGAAATTTACCATTGAAAAGGGCCCCGGAGGAATGACCACAAACGCGCGCACGGCAGGCTCTGTTATTGGCAGAGTCACATTTCCCGCGTCTGTGCGGAGATGAACCTCTGCCGCACCATTGTGCAGTATTGTTTGCACCATCTCACTTGTCCAGATATCCTCAGGAGTAGATAACTCACCTTCACTTGCATCATGTATCTCCTTCACTGCATCTTTATTGAGAGGGACCTGCAAGACATCGAGTTCTACAGTTGCGAATGTAGCGTACCAAGAGCCCTCAGATACTGGAAGAAGAACACTCTGCACTTCGTCCGTCCGGCGCACAACAAGTCGCAGAGGGGAAATGTCCTCCTCCCTTTCTTTATCTTCTCCATCTTCCCTATCCTCCCTCTCCCTGTCTCCAGCCTGCGGGCTCAGAGACGACAGAACTCGCCCCGTGCGTATGTCCATTTCTGTGAGCGACGCCTCGACGCGGCGGAGGTTCACTGCGCGGTGCGCCGGACATGCCTGCGCGTTCCACCGCCGCACGGCGCCCTCGACCGAAGTCCCCGCCGCACTCCTCCACTCCCACCGCCCCGCCCCGTGCGCCACGAACCAGCCCCCGTCCCCGCAGTCGACGCCGCCGGGGGCCACGTGCGCCGCGATGGAGTCCCCGCCGCTGCCGCAGAGTCCTTTGCAGTTCTCACAGTGCGTGGCGGCGCCGCGGTTAGACCACAGCCGTTTCTCTGAAATTGTGTGGTGGCGCCGCTCGCAGTGCGAGAGCGGTCCGTTGGGGAGCGCCGCGCGCCACCGCAGCGCGCCAGTCGTCAGCGACACGCACGCGACATGACCGTCGAGCTGCACGAGCAGCAGAAGAGCCATGCGGGGAGAGCGAGGAGGCCACGCAGTGATTCAATACCGCAATATATTCTCACCTCGCGCAACTTTAAGAGTGTCGCTGTGACTCTGTGGGATCAGGTCTACTGCAGCTATCCACAGAAATGCCTAATTAACTTATTTTTATTTTTATTGTGTGTGTGTGTGTGTGAAGGCAACGCCGTTGTTATTGTGGACACATAGTTCGCCCAGCGAGTTCAAAGCAAGAAGAGAAAAAGAAAAATGGGGGAAGATAGCAAAATAAAGAAGAACATTTAAAAACATACGCACACACTTGATGCATCCGAATATTGTTATATATTCAAAACACACTAGAACAATGTCAACCGCAAAAGTAGACTTAAAAAAAAAAAAACTACAGGCAAAAATATTTTTTTTTTATGAAGCCCTTTGACTCCATTGCAGGTTCTCTGGGCATTATCTTAGTCGTCTTTATATATATATATATATATATTATATATATATACATATTATTACTGTAATTTTTTCTTCTCCATATTTATCTCAAATCGTGTGCGCTTTTTTTCACTAAGGGCCTGAACTTCTTCCTCAAAGGTCCTCTCTCTATCCCGTTCCAATAACTTCACATACGGTCTGGGTCCTGCAGATATGTCGGCACCCGTCTCCACCTTTTTAGCCATTGTGTACACGTCATACTTACGTACACGCAGGCTACCGTGGGTTCGTTCATCTGTCCAGTCGCTGCCAGTTGATGACCACTGGTCTACAACTTCTGTTTCAGGCAACTTTTGCACACTAGGCTGTCCACTGCTATCCGTACGGCCCGCGTACCAACTAAACAACTGTGAACGCATAGACCCAGCCACGGCCGCACGAATCATGAGTGCCGTTGCAATGTCCCGCAGCTCATGCTCCACAGTGGCAAATGCACGATCGGAGATGTTCCACTCGAGGCCAGCGAAGTGGCAATCCCAAAGGACAAGTGGTGTTCCGTCAGCAAGCGGGTATACAGGTTTGCTATCACCACATTCAAGAAGAGCTGCGACAACGGAGGCATCCTCGAATCCACGACCAATAAGAAACAATACCTCCATGGTACAACGAATTTGGTGGTACAAGAAAGAGTTTGCGTGAATCTCAAGGTACGATATGGCCTCCGGCAGCATCTCACTAGAAACAATCCGAGCGCTGTAAACGTGACGTTCATAATTGCTTACATTCACAACGTCCATTTTGCAAAAGTTTCTAAAGTTGTGAACACCCTCAAAAGATGCGGCGGCTTTGCGCATTGCCTCAATGTCTAGACCAACATGTCGAAAGTAATAGCGATACGTTCTCCCAATACACGAAAACCGTGCATCGAATTCCTCATCGACGTATGCCCAACCGACGATACGAATCGTTGGCGTCAGCACATTATTAAGCATCCCACAGTAGTCCAGCGGTGGTTTCTGTGGCTCGTCAGCGGGCCACGACGAGGCCCGCGCGGTGAAAGAAAAGGCATTGCCAAGTGCGCTGACGCCCTTATCGGTCCGCCCACAACGCGCAAGATCTGTGGGGCCGTCCACGGCGACCAAACGCAGACGACGGAGCGCTGAAACAACAAATGCCTCGACAGTATTTGACGTCTCTTCCTGTTTCGCCAACCCATCGTAGAGGTGGCCGTGGTAGGCCAGGCGAATGGCAATCTTTCGCGATGGGTAATTGCTAAAGTGAAAGGGGCGGTCCGGTTTTTTCTTCTGTTGCAACCCGCCAGGGCGTTCAGTAGAGGTGTCGGGCATCCTGCGCTGCGGGAACTCCCTGTGCCCCAAGGTGACTACCAAAGAGACAGAAAAAAAAAAAAAACAGTACACAAACAACAACAAAAATAACAACGATAACAAAGATAACCACTAAAGAGGTGGATGAATTTTCATTCATTTTTCTTTATATATATATATATATATATACATACGTAATGCGTCAAAGACGCATATTACTGGGAAGCAACCTGCGTGTAATATCCGTATATGTAAAATTACGCAATCGTTTACTTCTTATCAATGTGTACGAGAAGAAGCTTATAAAACACAACCTTCACCGAAAACTACGGTGCAATTCCCGAAGAAAGTATCGTTGATAAAATTCTTATCGGCTGCGTCAATGGTAATGTTTACCATTTCTGCACAAACCGAAGCACCACTGTCAATTTAGCGTCACTCACCAAGAACATCGTCTTCCCCATCATTCAGAGCAGTAAATTTATTTTTACCGCCACTGATTGCTAAAATCAGTTTGCAAACACAATAAATCCAAAAAAGAGATGGATCGCGCATCAACAACATATACCGAGTAATTGATCTTCGACTGCGTGGTCCCCCACGGCCACCTGGATCCACTGCCATTTCCAAAGGAAGCGACCTTGCGCTAAAAGAATGAAACAAAACCAAATACACACATTAACTAAGGCCAACAATACTGGATGAAAACAAAACAACAAAAAACTGAGTCCCTTGTCAAGTAACAGGAATATTAATATATCTAGCTAATATGTTCACGCATACGCAAGTAAAAAAAAAAGAAGAGAAAAATAAGTAAAGGCACCCTTTGTATGGTTTCCTTCAAGGTTTTCTTAAGTTCATTTCCCGTCACCGGGAGAGTGACTATAGCTTACCTCACAATCTCACAGTAGTCCCTTTACGGTTCTTTTTCAGCTTTTTATGTCTTTGAACGATAACAACCAACAGATGAAGAACGGTGAGAGACACAATACACCAATAAAAAAGGAACTACCAAGCACAAACAAAACAACAACAACAACCACAAAAAAAAAAATCAGTACAATTACCCATATATGTAGACTTGAATCATTTTTGTGATCACTCTATAAACTAGGGAATTTCAATATACTATCTTTGTTTGTCTTTCTGTTATTTCATCCTTTTTGCTTTTCATGCCCGGAGACGAAAAAAAAAAAAAATTACTGAACAGTGTCGCAAAATCTGCCGTTCTTTATGCCTCATTCATTCCTTCTATCTCCCCCCCCCCCCTTTCACCACTGACCCCTTCATTTATGTGTTACTTACACGTATGCAATACTTTTTATGCCAAGTCCGCAATAGCTTTAGCGACAAAACTCGCGAATTCCTTATCCTCCGCCCGGACCGTGACGTTTGCAGTGCTTGGTCCCGCGACGGCGACGTGACAGAGCAGCGGGCTTCCTGTGCCGACCAGCACGGCGGCGGCGATGACTTCGTTGCGAATAACCTCCACGACGCTCAGCGAGGCGCGCTCCGCCAGCAAGCGCTGCAGCCTCTCCGGCGTGAGCGGCGTGGCGGCGACGAGTTGTGCCTTCGCCTCGCCGGCAAGCCCCACCCACGCCTCACCGAACCGCTGCGTCGTCATTGCCGCCGGCGGGCGCAAAAAGTCCGCCGCCCCGAGCGCGACCGAAGCCCCCGCGCGCTGCGGCTCATTTGCGCCCAGGCCTGCGCTACGGTACGAGACCTCCACGCGCAGCGCACCGCCGGCGGGGAACGGGAGCGGCACGACCGCCGCGCGGACCTCTGTCGCGCGGCTCAGCGCCGGGACCGCAACGCGCGCGTCGCTGATCTCCGCGCCCGGCGCCGGGCACTCCGCGTCGCGGCAGGCGGCGCCCGGCGGGGCCTGCAGCGCCACGACAACGGACTCCACCGGCACCCGCGGGTCGAGGCGAGCGGTCAGCCACGTCCCGTCCGGATCTCGCGCGACTTCAGCGGTGACGCTCAGGGGCGGGCCCACGCGCACAGGATCCGCCTCGCCTTCTCTTCGCCGCACCTTTTTCTTAACACTAGTGCCCCCCAAGATGTCGTTGAGGAACTTCTCATTTTTCTTCGGCCGCGCGGGCGGGTCGGGCATGGCGACGGGGTCCACGTGGTGCAGAATCGTCCCGTCCGTGTAGTGGTCCTCGCGAAAGGCACCGGAGATGACAACAGAGACGGGCGGCTCGTCTCCTGGCGCCGCGCTCGGCTCAAGCGCCGCCGCCTCGGAAAGGTTCTCCACTCCCCAGCGACGCGCACTGGAGCGAATGATAAGTTTGTCTGGCTCTTCCGTCTTGAACTTTGCGGCGTCCAGCTCGCTCTCGTCGACATGGTCCGTGCGCTGCACCTTGTAGGCATCGGTGCGAAGCGTTTCCTCTTCTTTGATGCCAAGAAGTACAGTGCGCTTCTCGTACGGACGCGCGCCTTTTTCCAAGGCCACTTGTACAATACCATCCAAGAAGCTCATTGACTCATCCACATCAATTTCCTCACAACACCCATCAAGTGGCAAGACTCTTTTCATAAGCACAGGAACCTTAACAAGCTCCAAGAACTCATAACAGCGTTGCTGCAGACTTACACTACGACTGTCCTTAAAACGTTCAACAAGGTCCTCCACGTTATCAGGAATGGCAGTACTATGGGCGACAAGTTTCATCATCGCCATAACAATCCATCCGCGTGATTGAGCGCTTTCAACCCGTTCAAGCGTATCGCACAGGCGGTCCAGTAGCATTGTCCGGCTGATGCCTTTTGCAAGAAAGCCATATTCACCAATTACCCATGCAGCAACTCGACAGAAAGCTTCAGATGTGTTTTTTTGCGAACCTTCAAGCAGGTTGAAATATGTATCAACACAAAAGGTGCGAAAAGCCGCATCCTTTTCATCATCTTCACCTTCACCTTCGGTGATAAGCTTCAATATGTTTTGAATTACCGACTGCGGCACCTGCTCTGGAGCACATAATAGTAATTTGTTCATTGCGTCAATATACCAAATAGACCCTAGACTAAAGCGCTGCGCCGCATCACAAATACCTCGTACAATATATTGCCGTGCATACGTTTCCGTCGTTTGTTTAAGCGATTTAATCAGTCGCGAGATAATAGAATCTACATTGTCTTCATTGCACATTGCAAGAAGAAGCGTTATGGTTTTACGCCTAATGGTGTCGTCGGCATCCTCAAGACAGGTCATAACAACCTGTTGGTGTTCCCTAGCGTATTGAGGATCTAAGCGAACAATCTGCGAAAGAGCCTTGATACCTACATAACGCAAATTAGCATTCATACCAGACAAAAATTTTGCAATAGCATCTGCCGCAAGTTCCACAAGGGCGGGAATAGTAGGAATCAAAGTAATGGTGGTGATAGCCTCAGATATGACGGCGGATCCAATACTGAGTCCATTGTCAGCCCGCTGAATGACTTCCATGAGAACATCTTCACAAGTAGAAGCCAATTGAGCATCATTACCGATTAACATTGCAAGGATATGAAGTAATTGCATCTGCATCCAAGGAGCAGGAGTACGGTGATAATCATACTCACGCGGCAGACGGTGATCTATGATTTGCCGAAGAATTGATGCAAAAGTCGAAACGAGATCACGCTGTGAAACACTGTCTGCGTATATTACATCTTCATATAGACGTAATGCAGCACCCATAACAGAAGGGTCACGATCACAGAGTGCCTGACGGAATATTTTTTGATCCCCAATGAGTCCATCCGATCTACGGTAAAAAGCGTGCATGGTGCGCACCACACTCTTGCGCACAAGCGGTTCGTTGTGGTTGAGCAGTCTGACCACCTCTGTGTTGATAGCGCTCATCAACTCTGGGCGTGCCAACTTGGACGCTGCCATGAGCGCTGCGGCGACATTGAGAAAGCTGCTGGACTTCATGTCCCGCTGCAAGTTGGATACGACTAAGTACATAAAGTCGTGTTCCGGACTCACAGTGAGCCAAGTGCCGAGATAACCAATACGTTTATTGAGAAGATCCGCACTCGAAGAAAGATTCACGGCCTGAATGTGGCCAAACTCTGCTGGGATACCAAGCATTTCTGCATAAAAGACACGCACAACGTACTCTTTAAGAAGTTTCTTGTCAGGATTTGCAATGTTAAGCGACTTCTTTAATTCGGCGAGGTCGCGGAGAATAATCCCATCTTCTTCCTGCTTTGATCGAGATTCCCCAATGGTGCGGATGTAATCAAAAAAATGCCGTGAATGTCCTTGTTGTGCCTGAGCCCTGTAGAGCTTTGACATGACAAATTCTTCCCCTCAAAACCACAGCCAATACAAGCAGTAGTATGAGCGATAAACCCCTAACGAGAATGAAAAGCTAAGAAAAAACAAGAAAAAGCGAAAGAGGGAGAGAAGACAAAAAAAAAAAAAAAAGAGGTCAATGATAAAGATCACGTCATCCTGCACTAGCGAACAAAGAAAGCAATAAACGACAAGAAAATTTTTGTAGTAGCTTGACAGCACGCGTTCATAAACAAGGCCAAAGACACACACACACACACATACATATAATATATATATATATATATTATTTACAAAAAAATACCCTTTTCTCGTCGTTCCCAGTTACGTGCAGAACTAGTTCTATGGGTTGCGATAATCGCCACTGGTTTGACTTGCGAACGTCCACCTATCGTTAGGGTCCATTAAAGGGGCGTGTCCGCGCGCTCGCATCTTAGACCACTGGTTAAGATCCACTGGCTCACCGTCGTCCAATTCCTCAAAGCGCGAGGATGGCTTCTCCTTTGCGGTTGAGCTCACCATGTGAATTCCACGAGGCTGAACGTAACCCGCTGTGTATCTGTTACCCTCTGTTTTTCTATTTGTATTCTCGTCCCACAGAGTGCTGCCATGCCAGCTCCCAACACTTGGCGTGGCGCTTGTAAAATCCGCGCTGTCGACCGGACACCGCGTTGCCCAGGCGGCTCTGTTGTACCAAGGCGGTGGCAGCGGATAACTTCGCACAAAGACCGCAGCGCTGCGCGGTGATACGAAACTCGCCGAGGCCGTTGGGGACGAGACGGGGGACTCCACCACACCACTCTCCGGCCCAAGAGCGCGGATCGGCTCCGGGGAAAGTGTGCCCCGGCCCAACACTTTATCCGAAACGATTTCAGACGGACAAGTTGGCGCGGGTCTGTCGTTTGCATTCTTTCGGGGGGATTGGGGTGCAGTGTCGAGTTCCTCCAGGAGAAGTTCCAGGAGTAGAAAAGACTCCTTTTCTCCCCGGACCGCCCCCGCGACCCACTCCAGGAGCAATTCCACCGCCTGGCCCCAATCCTCTTCGCACAGGGGGGCAGCGGATGCCGCCATCGATACTATAGGCGCCTTATGTATATATATATATATACAAACACAAAGTAAACAAGCAAAAAAAAAAACACACAAAAAGGAGAGCAAACAGTGTAATGAATTAAAACAAAAAAAAAAAAGTGAAACATTACAAATACATCAAATATACGTATATATATATTCTTTTATAAGTTACTAGAAATGAGTAGAAACAACGAAGTGAGAAGGGAAGCACACACATGTCCACCTTCTAACAACTATTACTACAACAATTTCAGAACTAAACACAACAAAGTTAGATACGGCTAACCGAGCAATATATTTTTCTCTTTTCATCACTACTATCTTTATTCGTTTTGTTTTCACGTATCTCCTGCGCAAGTAAAAACAAAAAGAAAACTGTTTAAAAACATCAACAATTATATATATATATATATATATATATATATATATATATAAAAGAACACATCATCATCGGAGTGTGTTTTGTGATATTGTAACACGACCACACATTCAGAATAAGGGAAACAATTTACAAAGTTAGTATTTTGAGTGAATTTTAAATGCTAGAAAAGAGCAAAAATACAAAAACCTACGTATTCCCTACCCGGAATACCGCATCTGATGCCCCCAACCATCAACTAGAATTAACTATCCTCAGCTGCATTATCATCCTTTTTTATTTGGATTTTGTCGCGCTTTGCACGGATGAGGTCTCCCGTACGCCGAATGACATTCGCAATATCTTCCACTGTCGCCATACCCCCAATACCAACATCGCCACAGGCCAATTGTTTTTTCACCGGCCCCACTATCTGAAACATTGCCTCTTCCATAGTTTCCGGCAACGTCATTGCTCCATTTGTGTGCGCACTGCCATCAGTTCCTTCCGTATCCTCAGGTTTCATCGCGTACCAGTCACGCAATGTCTCGAGTTGCGACGCTGTCACTGGATGAGTCCACATGGCAGTGTTCATTGCTGGGCACACAATGACAGGCTTTTGCTTTACCTCCCACGCGCGCATGACGCACGTGACGAGATTGTCGCACAAGCCATTGGAAAGCTTCGCTAATGTGTTGGCATCCAGAGGTGCAATGACAACCATCTCGGCCCATCGTCGAAGCTCAATATGCATGACGGCATCATTCATCCCTTGCCACTCCTTCCATTCGTCCTCGTCGGTGAGGATTTTCTGAGGCGGAAGGTCTGGCAGTGCGGGTTGGGCTCGACGAAGAAAGTGAAAGGCCGACTTCGTCGCGGCAACGCGGATGTGACATGGCTCATCAACGAGTTGCTCTATCAGCGCTCCAACCTTCACTGCGGCAATGCTGCCCGTCACAAGGAGCAAAATGTTCACCGGCATCTTTCCCTGCATTTCTATTCACCAGTAGTTATATATATATATATTTTTTTTTTTATATATCTTTATAGAAATCTTAAACTTGCTTTACAAGCTGAAGAGTAGGTTTCTCACAGGGAAAGGGAAAGAAGGAAACAAATGGATGATGCAAACGGACAGGGGAAAAATAAATAAATAAAAGAGCTCGCATATTCTAATCAGATCAAGAACACATTAAGTTAAAGGACATATTGGGGAATAAATGTAACAACACAACAACAAAAAGAACAGCAACGGCGCGCTCTTATTTGTTTTTGTTTTTTAGTTGTTTTTCTTCCTTGTTTGCGCTCACATTACAAAAATCAGAACAATATATAGCAAACCTTACTGCTCAAGTTTGCTTTCACCTTTGCTTCACAACTAAATACCCAAAGAGCAAACACACTCCACAAAATAATAATAATAATAAAAAGAAACTGTGTGCTGTAACCCTTAACACTGGATGCTAAAAAACTCCTTGTCTACTGCCCACCTTGAGGACATCAATAAGCTCATCAATTGTATCGTACTCCGCACACAACTGTTCCACCTCAGATGGACTGAATTCAATATTCTTTCGTTCCACTTCATCCATCACCCTTTTCAAATGCGCCATGCGCTCAGGAGTGGCGTCCGCCTCACCGTAATAATGCACCACCATGTGCGCAACATCTTCCTTCGAAAAGTGGCCCATGTATAGTCGCATCGTAACAAAACCGAGACGCACAATCGCGGGGTCCAGGCGATCAATGTGATTTGTTGTCATCACAATTATGCGTTTCGGTACATCCAGTATGCCCGCAAATGCGTCCAGTAAACCTTTTACATTTAAAGCGTCAGGGAAAAATGTGTTTGCTGTGCCTTTTTTCATCAGAAGATCTTTTTTCTTCTGCACCAGCATAACATCCGATGTTGCGTCGGCGTCTTCCAATAAGTAGATTACTTTATCCGCCCGCAATGTGACACGACAATACTGTTGCGTATTATTTATTTCGAAACACTGATCATGCATGCAGGCAATGAGTTCTCGATTAGTACTCACTTGGCTAAGTGGAATAGAAACAATGTGCCTTCCTGTTCGCTTAGCAATAGCCTTTACAAGGCTTGTCTTACCAGTTCCTGGCGGGCCATGAAGTAACAGAGTCAATCGATGTGGAAAACCAGGTACGGCAAATTTTCCGGTTTTAGTCTCGAATTGATCAATCAACGCAATAAGTTTTTCCTTCTCTGGAAAAAAAAGCGAGTTAAAGGACTTCGTGTCAAAGAGTGGGTATCGGTCCACACGCATTAAATTGTCTCCATCACAGAATCCTGAGTCTTCTTTTTTAGAAGACTTTCTAGGATAAAACAGATAACGCTGAGAACTTGGAGAAAAGTCCATCCTTTTCCGATACCAATCAAATGCTTCACGCACAAAACTATTGACAGAGTCTTTAGTATCAGCTGAACTATCCCCTCCTTTACTCTCAAAGATAATTTCCCGCATCTTAGATTGTTTTTGAGCTTCTTTGTACTGAGCCTTATCCTTTTTCTCGTGAAGTTGTTCCTTGTCCTCATTCTCCTCGTTATCGTCATCCTTGTCCTCTCCTTCTTTTACCCGCATGAACAAACCTTTGCCAATTTCTACGGCTTGATGTGAAGAACGACTGACAAGTTTAAAGTCGTTCTGCAATAAATGAGCTACGGATTGGTCTTTTTTCCCTTTCCCACCTGAGCCCATGTTACTGTACATAAACTCTCCAACACGGTAAAAAGGTTTATTGTGTTGATCCATATATAACTCCACAGCCTCCTGTAAAACAGATCCTTCTGTGAGATCTACAGCACGATGGTATCGGTCCGTGACGCCGTGTTGAATTTTGACTTCATCGGCTTCACCTTCGAATGATTCCAAGAGCTTTCTTAAAAAATTCGGCCAGATTACGGAGAAAAACGTTGCAACCTTATTGGACACAATTGGGATGACAATGGCAATAACCATATCGACAAGGCTGTTGCCAGTGCGCCATGCTGACATGAAATTAAGATTAAGAAGCGACGTATAGGCGTCCATTATGGATCGCCTCTATATTCCTCCTTTCCCTTTGCTCCTAATAAAATACCAAAAGGTAACACGATGGTGATACTTGTTCGTTTATCAAAAATTATACACAGGAACCCAACTCATACAGGAAGATATACAAGATTATTTTTTTTTGTATGCGTGCTTCAAAAAGACATTCCCAGAACAAAAAAAAAAAAAAGAGAGAAAGCCTCAAGTAAAAAAAAAAAACAGTACAACTAGAAACAGTAAGCAAAATGGTAGTATAGCTTATTATGTAAGGTTATATGATACGACATTGTAATGCGCTACAAAATTTCCACGTTTCCTTTTCTGTATAACTCATACACACACGTACACACACACACACAGAGAGAGAGAGAGAAAGAGAACGGAAGAGACTTGGTCAATATCTTTTATAGATGTATATATATATATATATATATATATATATATATATTACCTTCTTGATATATTGGACTGAAACATTTAGTCACTGAAGTCCTCAATATCTTCTCCGTCTGGAATCAGTGGAAGTTCTGTCACGCTAAACCCCTCAGTTTCAATTTCCGTATCAGCCAACGTGAAGTGCTCTGCCCGCACAGCAGGCTTACCTTCCAATCCACGGCACAAAATGCGATAACGCAACTCCGAACA
Organism: Trypanosoma boissoni; assembly: GCA_030849725.1. Taxonomy (NCBI): domain Eukaryota; phylum Euglenozoa; class Kinetoplastea; order Trypanosomatida; family Trypanosomatidae; genus Trypanosoma; species Trypanosoma boissoni. The sequence continues at coordinate 186,453 of JASANW010001436.1, read as the reverse complement.
CGTTTGCTTCACCCGTGTCGACGGATGCGCTCGTGTAGGAGACATCAACGTAAGCGAAAAGAGTGTCTTCTTTGGTCCAGGCGTCTCACCATTGTGTTGCGACGAGGGTTGCAACGAAGGCTCTGAATGGGATCTTGACTCCACCTGTCGCTCCCGCGTGTCGCGCAGGGGCAGGCGATCAAGCACAATCCACCGCGCGTACGGTACGTACTCCAGCAGAACCATCGCGAGCGACCCACAGCGGTCCACGAGGGCTGGTAGACTCTCCCGCAGCACATCTGCCTCCAGCGCAAGAGGCATTTGAAGTTTCAAGCGGCGCAAAAAGTCTTTCCCCCACTCCGCCTCACTTGCGAAGAGCGTCCATGACCCCTCACGGCCCCGCACCTCGCCATAGTCCCCATCGCCTTTACGGTCACCGGCACGCATGTGGTAATTCCCACCACTGGTTTGCGCAGACCCTTCGTAACGCGGCGAAATGTCCCGCAGGCGTGGGTACGCAAAGCCCACGTACGGTGGCGGTCGCTGAGCGGTAAAACCCCTGGGAATGCACACCTCTTTCTGATGCGTTACGTACGCGTGGCCAAAGATCACAAGTGCCATCACATCCAGGCGAATGGCACCGTCGCCTTCGTTCTCGTCGTCGGCGGTGAGACGTGTGGTGTGGAGCGCACGGCCACTGCGCCATCTCTCGTCCAACGAGTCGCCGACCGCGCGGAGGCTATCGGCAGCGCTTGCAGCGGCGGCACAGGCGGAAAACTCGTCCATCTGCGTTGGGCGAAAGTACGCGGACATATTGTTTGCGAGATACCCGAGCAGCTTCCTGGGATCCACGTTTAGCTCTGCGGTAACCGACGAGGTGGCGTACTTTTGCGTCAGAATGCGCGCTGTGGCGTGTGCCACATCAATGTACTCGTCGCGAAATGGGGAATTGTCACATTCGCTAGATGGGACTGGCGGTGACTCCAACGCCTGCGCCTGTGGGAAAGGCGCATCGTCAAGGAGATCCAACACGTTACGCTGCCGCTTTCGTGGCGCCACGCGGCGCGGTGCAGAATATGACATTTGTGTCTCTCCAAAGATGTGCCATTCCACCTGTAAGAGCGCGTGACGAATATCGCCGTGACTCTGCTCGCACAGATGCTCCACATACTCGTCTGAAAGCAAAATTTTCGCCGTTCGGCTCTTCTGTGGCTGCTTTTGTGCCTCGTCTCTTCGCTGTTGCTCCAACTTCAGGATTTGCTTCACACGCGCAGTCATGTTGCGTGTTGTGAGAGGCGTGCAGTGAAACTGTTTTAGTACTTGGTGGGTCAGAACGCGCGACGGGAGAGATTTGCCCAGCGCAACCTTGTCGCTGTGTGTGTCGTGCGTAGTGACAATAAAAAGCACAAAGTTTTTCCGTAGCAACATATGGCTTTTGCCCAAGTCACCATGATCGGGAACCTCCTTTTCACGTAAATAATTTTGATACTGATCCAGAAAACGAGCTGTTAGTGCGTGTAGGTTTGACCATAGCGGATCACCGTAAAACTTTACGATACGTGCCACTGTACCTTCGCTCCCGTCCCCACGCCGTTCGGCAAACGTTTCCATTAGAAACGTGTAATACTCCTGCGGCGAGGTCTCGCAAGAGTGCCGCACCTCCACGTGTGTTGGATTCCCACTCGCATCCACCTGCTCGCGAAGCATTGCAACAGCGGAGGAGAGCTTTGCGCTGCCGGTTGGTCCGTACAGCAGAACAGCACTTGGGGATTGCGCGCCGTCCCGCATGTCGCACATGAGACGCGCGAAGGCGGTCTTCTTCTGTCGGCTCCACACAACGGACGCAACGTCGCGAGGGACATACACCTCATGTAGCATGCCTTTCGATAATATATATATATATATATATATATATATATATATATATATAAAGGGATTTGTTTGTGGGAGTTTAATAAAGGACAAAGACATAAAGGATAAAAAAGAATAAAAAAAAAATAGATGGAAGTATAATCAAACAATTTATAAGATTAAAAGTGGGTATACGGGGGTTCAAAAAAAAAAAAATACAATAAGAGGGAAAGAGAGATTATTATTTTTTTTTTTGATAAAAAATACAATAACAACAACAACAACCATTGTTCTTTAAACGCAATGGAACATTCAATATACAAAATAGATGACACGCACTGGTACACATGCTTCCGTTCCTTTTTAGTCGTCCCACTCCATTTCTGCATACTGAAAAGGATCCCCCGTTTCAAAATCCGTCCACTGCACCTGATCCCCTTCTTCGTCTTCTTCTTCTTCTTCTCTTTCCAAAAGACCCAATGTTTCGCGCCGCCGTTTTTTCTTCTGTGCTACACGTTCTGCCTCGCAGCGCAGCGGCTCCACGCCAACCGGAAACGAAAGCCGCCACGCATGCAACATCATGCGCGGCCACTTGCCTGATTCCTCTCCCGTGTCGTAAGTCACGTCTCCAAGAATAGGAAATCCAATGGCGCGGCAATGCACACGCAGCTGATGCCTTCTCCCAGTGTGGGGGAAAAGAATAACCTTTGTCACTGCCGTCCCGCATGCATGTCCGTGGCGCAAAACAGCACAATACGTAAGAGACCGCCGCGCATCTTCGCCATCAACAGCCATGCGGAACTGTTCAGGATCGCTCGCGTCATACCCGACGGGGTGACGCATCTCCACAAGTGTACACTCACCACCAGTAAGGCTCTCAATGCAGCGACGCGCAAAGACCGCACCCGGCACATCACAGAGAGAAACCAGACGAACCTCTGAGGAAGAGGAGGGAGAAGAAGCGCAAAGGGACAGTTTTGGCGAAGCCTCCAACGTTCCGCGTAAGACGGCGAGATAGGCTTTGCGCGTTGTGCGCATTTCAAAGCAATGCGCAAGGCGAGCCGCCATCTCGCGGGAAAAAGAAAGGCACAGTACACCGGAAGTTGCGTAGTCTAGCTGGTGCACAAACTTTACTACTTTCTTTGCGTTCTTTACTTTCGAAGTAGGCAACCCAGTACTGCCAAAACGATAGGCAAGCGCCCAGCGTTCAACGGTAACTTCGCGATTGTCACCGTCCATCGCCACGTCGTATGGTTTATTGATCACAACAAGATCAGCGTTTTCGTAAACCACTTCAAATTTTGTGAGAGAAGGGGTAACGCTGTTGGATGAAGAAAGCAAAGACGACGTCATCGTGTGTGATTAGTATATATATATATATATATATATATATAAACGTCTCCTTGCGAGGTAAAGAAGAAGAAACAAGACAAAACAAAAAAAAAAAAAACCAATGAAAAAAAGTGCGTAAAAAAAAAAAAAGAGGCATTAGCTGGCGATAGCATACACATATCACACAAAACATATATATATATATATATATATATATATATATATATATATATATATATAGATAGATAGATAGAAAAAAAAACATATTTATTGGAATTATATCTAACACCCTGATCTAGTTCCTCAAAATCACCGGTGCCCATTATCGGCTTCACTCGTGCGTGCTTGCCCCGCGGAAAAGCGAGGCGAAGGGGGCACACCTTGTGAAACTGTTCTAAAAGATTCCTCGCGGGTTGGGCGACGCTCCATCCGCGCGCAGGACGCCTCTCTGGACACATCTTCCATGTCGCGAGTTCGCCTTCTTGAGTGCGGACTCCGCATGTTATGTGTGGGCACCGCAACTCCAAGATGCCGCTCGCGACCTGCCTGCCAAGCAGCAAAAGCAGAGGTCGCAATACCAACGCAAGAATTATCGCGAACCATAACAATGACAGAGCGCTCAAAGAATTCACTGGGGGAGAATAATGGACTCATGCGAGACTTTGGCAGCTTAAAGGCACCAACATCGGGGTTTTTGGGATTGTAGAAAGTCACGCTATTAATCGGGTCATCTGGCATACCTTGATCATCACTATTACCAAATGTGATACTGATAAAAGAGACAATCAACGATTGTTCTAATTTTTCACGAAGTTCATTGTTATCATCAATACCCTCACATCGTGCAAGAATTTCTTCATAAATAGTCTGTTCTTTTAAATTTCTCTGAAAGCGGGCAAACATTGCCATTCCAACAACCGTGTAAAGATCACGTTCGTTGATGCGCTGAATAATGGATCTCGCCTTTGCTAAGCGTTGGTCACTGGATGCCAGGATTCCATTGAGAATCCAATCACCTAGTAGACAAAAACTCTCTTCATCATCAACACACTCTGTTATGCGAATGAGGCGTCCGTTTTTACCAGGTATCTTAAAGTACGGGTTAGCCTCAAGGAGAGCGTCGCAAACCATATAGTCCACAACCTTTGCAATACGGTGCTGGTAAGCGTACTTGTGTAACTTAGCGCGAACGTTAAAAATATCTCCAAGACTCATTCCCATTTTCTCCTCAAAACAAATTTGATATTCATTCTCAAAACAAAGAGCCTTACATGCACTCAAAAGACGTGGAACATGCACATCCACCGCCACGCGACCATAGCACCCTAGTGAGTCACGTAAGAAGTAATCAAGTTTGTCGACATCAATACCATTTCGCTTGTTTGCCACTATATCCACAAGGAACCGCTTATGAGGAGGCCTCCCGACATCGTTCGGCCATGGTGCCCTAGGTGATAAACCCGATATACACAACTCTATAAAACGTGCATCTTCTTCTGTGAGACCGTAAGACGCAAGATTCATTCGCGAGAAAATACGCCGTAATAGACGAATAGACATCTCTTCATGGTGCCAAAGGTTCGATCGATCACGCGAACAATTGACAACATGCTCAAAAAGATGACTAAACGGGCCATGTCCAATGTCATGACAAAGACCTGCTATAGTGACACTTAAAATATCCGCGGGTGTTATACCAAGTTCAGGCTGACGGTTGGCGATGTGACGAGTCATCTCAGATGCTAGGTGTGCTACACCAATGCAATGTTCAAAACGAGTGTGAGTGGCTCCGGGATACAGAAACACAACAGTTCCAAGTTGTTTGAGAGACCTGAGTCGTTGAAATTCAACGGTGTCTATTATGTGAACCGCAACCATTGGTAGAAACACATACTCGTGAACGCGATCTTGAATAAGTTTTCCCTCACGTTCATTATTATGCAATTGCGGTTGTTTAATCAAATTATCAGCTTCAGAATAATGATCTCGCATATTAAAAGACGGCGAACGACCGAGAGCGTATTGTTTTGCCGTGTACTCCACACAACCGTTTGAACGGCAGTGTGGGGACAGAGGTGAGCCAGAGAACGCTTCCCGACCGTTGTTCGTATTTGACACAGAAAAATGGTTCTGCTCTCGCAACTCATCTTGCCACACAGATTGATTTGGGAGAGGCTTTGGAATTAAAGGCCATTTACTTGCGGTGCTCGGTGGGGAAGTTGAATAAGCGGCACCACACTTTAACCGCACAGTGCCGTCGCTCTCGGGAATAACATAATGCTGATCCCCAAAGCGTTCGCGAAGGCCTGCGAGGCCTAAAGGAAATAGAACGCGAATTTGGTTTAGAGTCATGACACAAGGGACGGGTTTGTCATCAATAAAAGCCGCATCTCTCTCCATTGTTAACACTTAAAGCACCTGCACACACTACTCCCCACAAACTCTAAATAACAACAACAACACAAACAAAAAAGAAAAGTCTAAAAAAAAAAAAGAAAACAGTAATCACAGCACACGAGAGAGAAAAACAAAGACGTCTTAACAAGTTCAAAAGAAAAGATAGAATCAAGCTAAAAAAATATGTATATGTAAACAATGAATCCTAATATATTTATATATATATATATATATATATATATATCTGCTATGAAGTATTAAGCAACAAGAACAAAAAAGATTCAGCTATACCTTTTTTACAGTCTTTCACCAAACACACCGTACTAATTTTTATTCAGAAGCACAAACCTCAAAAACAACACCGGAATCCCTACACCAAAACAAGGTACAGATGCTAATACACATATATATATATATATACATATATATATATACATTTTTCCTTACCTTCAACTTCTAGCAACACAGCTATCTTCCTTATGTAACATTCCAAAGCGCACGAGCGTCAAAAAAAAAAAAAAAGCATAATAATTCATGTCATGCAAGTTTGTCTATTAAAATGCTAAAAATCTCCTCCAGTGTTTTTTATAATAAAGACGCGTCACGTCTTGAACAGCAACAAAAATATCCACTTATCAAGTCGGTCTTACTTACCCTTTCCTATACTCTTGAATACAAATGCATAGAGAAATAGGGAAACACAATACGCCTCTTCCTACTTCACTCAAGGTGCAACCGTATCAAAAAACCCTTATCTACGACAAGTGCAAGCAAAAGTATCTCCCTCAAAAGATTTAAAAAAAAAAAAATGTGGAATGTATCCATAACAAATTACTAATTGGCGGCTTTCAGGGGTCTTCTTACCTTGAAGAACTCCCCGCGAGAAAAAGATCAACTGGACGGGTGGAAAGGGGAAATATAAAAACTTGAACGGGATAAGTTCCTTCTTTGGGGAAAAAAACAAAGACAAAAAACAAAACAACAACTACCGCCTGCTCACTTTGTGATGGATTCAAAATAGCCAACTGTGTGAATTCTAAGTGCGATAATAAGATGGGGCCAATACGAAAAGTAAATACCCTTCAGAGTCTCCTAAAAACTTTTTCTTTACATTAAGCAACCTCAGAAAAGAGAAAAAGAATCGTACATGGCCCTTTCTAGTAAAAAAAAAAGTTGATATTTCATGGTGCATAAAAACTTCATTAATTTATTCAACCGTACGCACGAAGCAGCTTCTTTTTGACGTACTGAGCGTAACCATAAACTTTAAGAATTCCTTTTGAACGGTGCACATCACCAGAGTCTGTAGAAAATAACTTGTTCAGTTGAGTCGCGAGACGATACCCCGCAATAGTTACGCGGGTTTCAGCACCACTTTTGCACTTTTGTATATAATCATCTGAGAGAGTCATACCGTTTGTGATCCCATTGTATACAGTATCTACGGCCATCTGGTAACTCTCATTGGCAAAGGCAGCAGATTGTGTATTTTCTTTCTGGGCATCAGTAAAACTGTAAGTTCTCTCCAGGTAATCAGCAAACTCCACAATCTTGGCGTAGTCCTCCTTGGAAAGAGGGCGGGGCATGGACTTTGATGGACCTTGGCATATTGAGTCCCATACAGCGTGAAGAGTCATCTTTCTGTTCTTTAGAAATACATTCACCAAATTGCCGCCTTTATCTCCTTTCGGATGCGCAGGCGAAAACATCGTTGTAGCATGAAGAGGTTGATGGATATCCCCATAAAAATGGATCAGGTTGAGCAGAGCAAAACCAATGACAGAGACTGGTGCCCCTCTATTACTTTTCAAAGTTTTCTCCAAGGAGGTAATAACAGTCGCAACATTCATTTTTTGCACCGGAGACCCTTTGATAGTAATATTGCTTGGATTGTAAGGCGTGTCAATAAAATGCCAACCACTCATCGCTGTTAAACCGAATGACTTTAAATCATCCGACCAGCATGCCGAACTCACCATAGTCGAGCTTTTCGGATAGGGACCTCTGCCACTCATTTCCGCAATTATGGCGTCCACCTTCTCGGCGACCCCAGGCTTCAGATGCCGCCTTGCGATCTCCGCAACGAGCATGTGCCCCTCGCACCACCAGCCGTGCGCGGACGAGGAAAAAAGCACAAGGCAGAGCAAAGTCACAAAGACAGCGAGAAAGCGTGACATTGAGCGCGAGAAAGAGTTGATAGCGATACTACTCTAGTAAGGGGTAAAAGTAAAAATAAAAAGTAAAAAAGTATAAAATAAAATAAAAATAAGTGAAAGTGATGCGTTTGGTGTCTATAAAGCTTATTTCACGTCGTCTGTTTTTTTTTCTAATTATTATTTCCAGTTGAAAGACGCAATTTTCTGAATTTTTTTGTTCTTTTTTGAAAGCTACGCAATAAGATGAAAGTTTGTCACTTTAATTCTTTTACTGTTTTTTTTTATTTATTTTTTTTTTTGTTGTTCTCTTTGCACATGTCGCATAGCAATTTTGTATAAACAAAATGAAATTCAGCGGATTTTATCAGTACGATTGAGCTGCACTACTTTCTCCCTCATTTTTTCCATAGTCATGCACTAAATTGTCTACAAATAATAAAGATGTTACATAAAAGTTAATTTGGGTAAAAGCCAAGAGCATTGTCTTCTTTAAAAATATTCACAGGAAGAAAATGTATATATATATATATATATATATATATATATATATAAGGCATTTAAAATATATTTTTCAAAAATACTTTGTGCAGTGCTGATTGCGTACAAATACCACTGAAAAAAGAACGGGGAGAGTTCGAAGACGCAGAAGAAAGGGGAAGGAATGAGATCCACAGGCTTATGATTCTATTCCAAATTCTCATTTGCACGACACTTCTCAATATATACATGTATATATACTATTTTGAGAGATAGAAACATATATATATATATATATATTGCATCGCATGCACAATGTGTTTCGCAGTAAAACACGCAGAAGTGCTGCTTGAAGACATATGCTGCAGCATCTAGCGGCGATGCGTAACACCAAACGTTGTTGCAGGAGTAAAATTATCGTCAAAGATAAGGTTCATCTGCTGAAACAAAATCCAAACCTTTGTAATGCGCAATATATCAAGTTCTTCATTAGCAAGGGAGCGCAGTTCACCCTTAGTGAGAAGGACAGCACCCTTGTCATTAATAGCGGGTAAGTGAATGCCATCTAACTTTTCCTGTGCCTTTTTGGAGTCATTACCAGATTCTTTCAATGCTGCATAGGTGTTTGCAGCTACTTGCTCCACACGTTTTTTAAGCCTAATGAATTGTACTGGGTATATGTAATTTGCCTCACATAAACTTGCCTCAAAACAGTTCAACATCTCAAATTGAACTTCCTTTGTGATGTCGAGCTTTCCGCCCCACACGGGGTCCACGTGTACGAGATGCGAGAGACCAAGAATCCATGCCTCCAAGTCAGGCAACGAAGAGGCGACGATGTCCACAGTACGTCTACCAACTTTTAGACCAATTGAAAAACAGCGGAAAAAAGAAGGATCTGTCGGGCTCACAGGATTGCGCCGAAACACACTACTAAAGCAGCCGATTTGGATGTAACTCACGTCATCCAAATTAATAGAGGAGCGATACGGAGCTTTGATGTCAGGGTCCATCCACAAAAGTTGTCGAACATTTTGTACATTGGATATCCAAAAAACTCGTCGATGCGGCTTTCCATGACGGCCATGTTTTAGCATGACAGTCCCTCCACGCATGAAGCGCAGTAAGTCTTGAACGAGAGTGGGTGAATCGTACACTCGCATAAGATACTTTTTGTGTTCTAAACTGTTCTCTATTTCCGTTTTCCTCTCCTTAATCGGTACTTCTTTGTTGTCCTGCTGACTACTCGTACACGACGAACCGTTCTCTGCCTTGTCCCCCTCCTCATGCTCATGGCAATGTAACTGCAAATTCCCTAAAAGTGTTTGTGGTTGATAATTTTCTAAGCTACTTGGTGGTAGGTGAGCCGGCTCCTTATCTTTCAATAACTGACCCGGGGAAGATAAAGGGCCCACATAACTCTCAGAGGTATTCAACCCATCGCCGTCGCAACAATGTCCAATAATTTTCTCTAAAAAATGACGGCGTGTCTCATGTGGATAGTGCGAGTTTTCACTGTCGCTATCATCTTCGCTAAGAAAAGTGTTCTGATGAAATGCCACAGGTGCAGTCGAGATGCGTACATCCTCTTTAGTGATATAAGTAATAAGGGGCGGGTACCACTGCTCACCACTCCGCAACCTGGTGTTCAATCCATCAATATTGCTCCAGGAGTATCGCCGTCGCGGTGAAATGACACCATTCGAAATATCAACAGCGCGGCCAATAACAAAGTCAATAATATCATAAATCAAATTACTGTGTGTTATAATTTCGGAACTAAACAGTTTTGCACGACGCAAGTTAGACCGCTGTCGCTGTGTTGCACTGAGACGTTGTACGTAGAGCTCATGGAATCGACCAAGTTCTGTAGCGTGTGTATGAAAAAGCTCAACGAGCGTGTGAACTCCTTCATCGTCAGCAGTTGCAGTTCCACCTCTGTCGGGATCTTTGCTAATCTCATTCATACTTTCCGGTTCCCGTACACCACCCTCAAGCTCGGAAAGCGCATCAACAGACTCTTGAAGAGCAGCAGTCACATCGGCAATACGTTCTTCTATATTGACACGGTTCTTTTTCGCCTTTTTTGCTTTGGATAGTAATTCATCTTGCTCAGCGAATTCATTTTCAGAAAAACGCTTTGCAGCTTTCTTTTCTTTTTTCACTTCACTCACTACCATTTCATACTCCCCAATCATGGCATTCATCGTTTCGACAAATAATCGGACCTTATTATCATACTCCTCCTGGATCTGCACTTTACGTCGTTGTCTTTCTTCTTCTTCTTTTGCTTCCCTAAAAGAGTTTGCATTATTTTTAAGACCTTCAACGACAACACGACGAGCAAGAGCCGCACTCACACCTTTGAGTTCCGCTTGTAAGGCTATATGCTGTGGCTCATAGTACATCTGCACTTTTGCAACTCTAAGTTCCGCAGTGAGCTCTTCGTGAAGACGAATCGAACGCATGTACCGCTCTTCCTCCTGGGGGTTAGCAAAACCAACAGCTTTTCCAGCTTTTAGGTTTTTCACTCTATCACAAAAGCGCAATGTTCCTTGGGACTCCTGTGCACTACTTCTGGGCGGAGACACCTGCCCAATCAACAACAGACGGGATTTACGGTCTATAAACGAGTTTTTAAGCAACTTGGTTAGTTTCGACTCACGAAAAGGGATATGACTACTCTCCATGTACATAGCGTTGATTGATGTACCAAGTGCAGAAAGGGATTTATTTATAGACTGAGCCTCTACCATTGCCTTTCCCTCCACCCCAGAACGCTTTACTCTCTCGCTACCTGCCAAATCCACCAAGGAGATGCGAGATCGAACCAAACCATCAACGACACCGACGAGAGGAACACCATTGGAATCCATCAATTGTTCTTTTGAGGGACAACGCGGAGAATATGCAACGGGAACTTGAAATATATCAATAAAGAAAAGCGCGTGAGAGCGTGAGCTGCTATCGTTCATCTTTGTAGATGCTACGGAGCGGTAGACATTGGCTATCTTGAAGCATTCTATAACATCATCCATCGACTTAACCTCAACGGTGCTGAGGCCTAGCATAATGGTTTCTTCAGGAGCTTCACGTAGCTTAAGTTCTTTGCGCTGCTTGAGCAAGTCCATAACATTTTCCTGGTACAACTCAATCGCAGAGATAAAAATAATTATATGCATTTGACCTTCCATCAAATTTCGATACGAAAACAAATCAGAAAACACACGAAGAAAAACCCCAGATTCCTCTGTCGCTCCTGTCTCCGCCAAGGATCCGAGAATTGTGTAGGTTTTCCCACTCCCTGTTTGTCCGTAAGCGAGAACAGTAGAGTTTCCGCCTCCAAGAGCGTGATCGACAAGGTCTTGGACAGACTGCTCGTAAATACTGCGTTGGTCGTCTAACTCGTCGTACACGTCATCAAACTGAAACACCACAGGTTCGGTAAAATTTTCTTCATTCCTAATGACAATACTTTGCCCATCATCTGCTTTACGAGCGCACAACGGATGAAAAAGTTCTTCACCTAATGCAGCGCGAATGCGAACAGCCACGGTAATTCTTTGTTCCATTAGTATGGAAGACCCTATTCCCAGCAGAAAAAAAAAATATATATATATATATATATTTTTTGTGTAGAAAATTTCTGGGACAACAGATACTTTCCTATAAATACAGTTACATCAAATAGATGGAAAAAAAAAAATAGCGTTTGAAGCATAGAAATGTATGCAGATTGTAAACAACAGAGCGTAAGCTAAAACGTTTAATATTGTCCAGCATATACATATATATATATATATATATGTATATATATAGCATGAAAATACAGTTCTAGGGGAATAGAGAATTCTGAGATAAGTTAACAATAACTAGCCCGCCCAACTTCAGGATGATATCTTTTGATGTGACAATTTAAAACAAGAAAAACAATATTAAGAAGCCAACTGATAAAAATAAAGAAAAAAAATATGCCGAACTCATCTGAAGCTATCATCAGCAACAAAAAGAACAAAAAAAAAAAGCACTTTAATAAGGCACTATATGTGTGATAAGCTCTGTTCGTAACGAACATTTAATTCGTCTACTTGCGCGGATGAAATGTCCAACTCATCAAGGTTGATCAAAATGCATTTGAATTGGGCCGCACCTTTCCGGATCATATTTACCTCAACTCCAGTAAACTCAGATTTATTTTTTCCTCTCAGACTTTCCTCTTCTACGACTTCGGGTGTAATCCAAGTATTAGAAGTGTACTTCTTCATGCTCGCTATAAACGAAAGCCGCACAACTGTGAAATATGGCGCAAACATGCCTTTCTTTAAACCAACGTATTGGGGTTTGTATCGGATAAGATTTACCAACGCATCCCGTTCCACAACAAAATCTGCATGTACTATTACCAGTGAATCTTTCTTTGTATCCGTCTTTGGTTCATTGGGCGAGAGTATGTCTTGTGCCGTTGCCTGCGATGGCACCTCCACGCCCACAGCACCATCATGAAGTGTCCATTGAAGCGCTTCAATAAGTTTCACATCTACCCATAGATTACTTGAACACTTTTGGGAACCCATCGCAGTATCATCGTTTAAGGATTTATTCTTCATTTCACTGCGCCATTCATTGAGTTTTTTTGAAAAATCCCAATTTATTAGCATCAAACCGTTGACCGTAATACACTGGTGTCGTCGTTGAGGCGCACACGAGAGCGAATCAAATATTGAGGCATCGGTAGTCTGCTCTGCATTAATAAAGTGTAAACCATTTTGAAGACAAAATGGTTTGGCATTAGACTGGGGTTTAACACCCCAACGTGCATAAATTTCATTGCCTTCTACCCAATAAGGTGATCCAAAGTTTCCCAATGTTTTTCCTTCCAATAAGTCTACATCCCTTGCGTGGGAGAAAGCTACCAAAGCCCATAAAATTTCACCCGCCTCGTCTACAGGAAGCGCAAGTTTAGCACACGTTGCAGAGTCGATCATATAGCAAACATTGGTGTCCACCGCGTTTACATAATTGGTTCCAAAGACACTCACCACTTGAGATGGTTTGTGCGCCTGCTTCCTATACACCTTCACTTCTTCTGCTGTTCCCACTTTTTTTACACTTTTTCGCTTCATTTCCAACTTTTCCATGTGGCACGCCGCACGCAGTGGAATCCAATAGGGCGAGAGCTTCGCCGCCTCCTCTTCGAGGGCACTGAGGCCGTACCAGTCGCGCAGTGTGTGCTCCACCGCCCACGCCGCGGCGGTCGAGAGCGCACAGCCACTGATCGACAGGCGCAGCCCCTGCAATGACATGCACACTTTGAAGAGAACAAAACAAAACAAAACAAAAACAAATAAAATAATAAATAAACAATAATAATAATAAAAAAGAAGACAAAGAAAAGGAACCAAACTGAACAAAAAGCAGACATCATCAGGTAGCACTCTGCTTTTCTCCTCGTTTTATTTCATTGAGGGGAAAAAGCAATGCTCTTTCTCTCTCTTTTTTTTTTATCTTTTAATTTCAAAAAAAAAAAAAAACTGTGAAGAAACTTCTGAAACTGCCCCGTGCCAAGCTTCAAGCACAATTGTTTTTTTTTTTTTTAAACAAATACGCGTTGCCGCTTGACCAGTCGAGGCACTGCAATTGCAACTGAACCGTCATGTCTCAGAGATAAACAGATTTGAACTAAATAAAGAATAAAGGATCAGCAAACACTGAGGGAGTTGTTTCTAATACCTTATCCGCAAGTGAAAGCAAATGCGTATGAAGAAACCGCACACAGGATTCCTTCGCCCAAGGGAATAAAAACACAAAACCAAAAATAAATAAATATATATATATATATATATATATTCAATGCACCCCGATAAGACACCTGTTATGCTGCGCGCCGGAATCATAATCCCCCTCAGTATCCCCATCAAGACCAGTGTCGTTTTCCTCATCGTGTGTCTCTAGTTTGCTAATGTTAGGTATCGGTTCATCCACATCTGCCGTCGTCGCCAATTCGCTTTGGTATATGTCGTGAATCCATCGTAAGCACTTCACGCTTTGGAAGTACCTAGAGCCGTGCTCATCTATATATTGGTCTGTGTTTTGGCGTGTGCGTGATTCTTTCAGTGCTTCGTAACTTAGCTCATGTAGGACCGTCTCTTCCACTCCAGGGCCAATTTCCTGAGGGGGCTGGGTGGAGGTGCGTTGCTCATTCAGAAACTTGGACCTCTCCTTACATCCGAGACATTGACATGCACGCGAAACCCTGATCGACCAAGGGCGATTGCAGTATTGACATGGAAAAGTTTCTGCTGTCTTCTTGCCCACAGGATGCCGGAAGAGCTTGTGGAGATTCACTTCACCAGGGGAGTTTCCGACAAAGGTGCAGAGGTCACAGTGACGACGTCGCTCTGTGTTCTTTGGGTTTGTGGTGCCCACAGTGTTTTTGACAGGGATCTGGTCATCGGTGAGCAGAAACGGCACACGTTTGGGCGGCTTATGAGTTGCGCCTTGAAGTACCCAAAGAGTTCAGAGTGTCCTGAGCGGATGCGTAATGAGCTGGAATTCCTGCTCTTTGGATAGGTGTTTGCTCATGATCAGACAAAGCGGAAGCCTCTTCCGGTAGTGCGATATTTCAACCCCGGCAGCTCTCAGTAATTGCGCTCTGGGTGAGTTATCTTTTCCCAGCATCGAGGCCCTCCACTCCGCTAGCACATTTCGCTTGATGGCGGCCACAGAGTCCTTCATCATTAGCGGTTCGGGTGTGAGGTCATCGCGAACTTGGTGCCTGGCGGCGATTGCATGTGCGTCGTTATTTTCTTATTTTTGGCAGTGGCCGTAGACAAAAACAAGGGTGACGTGCACTCCTAAGAGGGTTACGGCATTCAATGTACGCCATATCTCGTTGTTGCAGTGTCTTTTCTGACTGAGTGGGCCCTTGGCAAGAGATTGCAGGACAGCCTGGGAGTCAGTGAGTAGAGATACTACTTTGCCAAAGGTATCGAGCGAAGAGAGAGAAAGAGAAAGAGAGGACAACGATAGCGTAGTCCAAGGCTTCGCAAATGGAAAGGTAATTGTCCGTTTCTCTGTGATATGGGCCGCAATAGCGTCGTGCCGCTCGGCCGCACTCGCAGTCCTTCGCAGGACACTGTGTGCTCGTACAATATTCCGGTGATGATCTCCGCCAAGTCAGTAACTCTGACAGTGTGGGAGTTGGCAATAGTACTTGACAAACGATGACGAGGTGAAGTGTGCGGTACATTGGCGTGAGTTGCAGGATGGGCGGCGGGTTACATTTGATTCAGTATTGATATAAGGCTGGAGGGGCGGCGCTAGAATGGCATCGAGGTCTTCATTGTTCTGTGTGAGGAAGCGAAGGTCCTGCACTGTGTGTTCACTGCTAGGGGACATTCTTGGAATTGTTTCCAATAGTGCTGCATGCACGGCAATGCCGCCGCAGTGTTTGTTGTCTATGATATGGAATGTCGGGACTACATTTCCTTTCTTGCCTGTGGCCGAGGCCACATAAAACTTTGATGACGCTCGCTTGCGCGAGGGACGAGAGCTTGCACCGCCACTTCTACGTTTATTGGGATGGTTGAGATTTCAGCCTTTCCGTTTTGTCTGTTATTATATGGTCATACAGCTCCATTTCCTGTTTTTCTAATTGTGCATGAGCAAGCCTGCCTCTAGTGCCGCCTGTGACTGGTATTGGTCGTGGGAGGTGTTCGTGTATTGTGAGAGGGAGGGGGTTCCTCCTCCTAGTGATGCAATTCGTATGCGCTGATTTTGTATCTGATTTATTCTGCGCTACAGTGTCGTGGGGTTGTTTATTACCTTTCACCTGTGATAGGCATTTAGTTGAGTCACTCTTGTACCCCAGTTAGCCGGACTCCGTAATAGTAGTAGTAGCGTAGAGGCTCTTATTACTTCCACATAGCAAGTAGGGATCACTCGGAAGTCAATTGGGCTCATCGTGGACCACCGCTTGGTAAGGGAAGCCCTCCAGGGGGTATCGTCAAGGCGCGTGTTTGTCTAAATATACCGAGGGGCAAAACCAAAACCATAAAGGCATTTGTTTGCAGTTTCATTTAAAAGAATATGCGTATCCAAACAGACAGGCGCAACACACCAGGGTAGACAATTCACACTATTGCTAGTACAGAAATAATGCGAAACATATTAGTCTTCACAAAATGATAGAAATATCGCCAATACGATAAAAACGCCTTGAAGCAATCCATTGCGTAATACGGGTAAAGCACGTTGTAGTAGATGCAGAAACAAAACAACAAAAAAAAGCATAAATACATAAAGCATAAACTTATCTGGATGGAGAGAGAAAATGAATTCTTTCGTAATACCGCGTTGTACTACAACCAGTGTCTGCCACCCACCAAGAAAAAAAAAGTATTTTTATTTTTATTTTTATTTTTTGCACTTCTTGAAATACTAATACTTTTTTTTTTCCATTTTACATTTCGCGTATTTCCTGCAATAAAACCATATTAACATACTTGAATAAGAAAAGATTAAGGATTAATACTTGCAAACTAAAACGATAGAATAAATGGATAATCAAGACCATAACAAGTCGCGGAGTCGACGGACAATAGAAAACTACCGAATCTTACTGCACTCGATTGCATACCGCAAACTTTATCTCTGAGAGAATATATATATATATATATATATATATATTAACGACGCGGCCAATCATGCGTGATCTCCCCCGCCCACAAAGGCTTAAAAAACAAGGCAAATCAAAAAAACTTGCAATAAAATAAAACAAAAAAAAAAAAAAGAAAAGAAGCAAAGAAATCATGAAATCCAATAGACAATAAAAAGGACAAAAAGTACCGAAATAACAACGAAATCACTTCACCAAATCGAACAATACGCACAAGAAAAACGTAAACACACGTAAAGTCTCAACAGCAAAACATATATAAATAAAACAAAAAGGGGAGAGAAACAATAAAATAAGGAGTAAAATACATCACCCTTCTAAAAATATATCCTTTAAACGGCTAGAGATGTCCTTAGCAGGCCTTTACTTAGCCTTTTCTTAGCATTGTGACTGAGGACAAATGTTACATACAGTCAACACACATATCGATGAGTCATGCCTCTTAAAATTTAAGATATATACATACGTACATGTATGCATTGATCACTTTTGTCTATTACCAGTTGTCCTCATTCATACCTAACTTCCTTTCTTTTTTTTTTTTTGCTTTTACAGAAAATCATAGACCACAGCATTTCCATCATCACCAGCGGCTACGAGATGCGAAGGAGTTGGAAATATTTCTCGCACAGCAGCCTCATTTGCTCCAAGGCCATAACAGCACTTCCCTGTCATTGTGTCATGCACCAGTAGCCAGCCGTTGCCTCCTCCAGAGAGCACCAGAGGCCCGAAAGTCTCCAAAGAATAAATAAAATCACAATGGTCTGTTAGGCGATGCACTGGCGCAAAGCCAGCACGAGGGTCTAGGGTGAGAATAACTTTATCCGCTCCTGCCGTGACCAAATAAGGTGTTTCGTCAATGGAGCGAATGTCGCTGACAACTCCTCCGGGGTGGAGGACATCCTGAAAAATAGGTTTGCCTCCTGTGCGAGAGAAGTCCATGACAGTCACCACACCTCCTTGATCCCCAATCGCCGAAAGCAATCCAATGTCCGAGTTCAGCAAATGCCAAAGTGAACCAATCTGCCCTCTTTTTGTTGCCAATGTTGAGAGACAGGTACTCGTTTCAATGTCCCACACCTTTGCGGTGCCTTGACGGTCTCCGGAGAGAACCTGTGAGCCGCACCAGGAGAACATCATAACAGGCGCCTTGTGACCTGTGAGCGTTGCAACGGTTCTCCCCCCTGCACCACAATCCCATAGTCGCATGGTGCGATCATAGCTGCTGCTCAGTGCTAAGCCATTGTCGTTCACTGCGACTTGACTTATGCTTCCCGTATGACCAAGTAAGTCGCTGCAGCGCACGGGTCCTGATGCTTCCCAAAGACACAGTTTACTGTCCATTCCACCAGAGATAATTTTTCCAGAACTCTGAAAAAACTTACAACAGGTCACCCACTCCGTGTGACCATAATTCTTTGTATATAAATTTTTCTTCTCCTTGCCTTTTACAATATCAAAAACCTTAAGACCATGATCCGCTGAACCAACCACGCATAGATTACTCCCGGTGTGCACATCCATGCAAAGCAAGTTGCGATCACTAGCGTCAAATATACGTCCCGCGGGATCCACAGGTCCACTGCGCCAACTTCTGGCCACGGCGGATGTATTGAATGTAGATTTATAGCGGGCATATGTATCGCCACCGGCGTGAGGAGGCGCCTGGGGAGAGCCCCCTCCAAAGGCATCGTTCATCAAATCATCCATGGCGGAGGCAATCTCGCGGCCTCTCACAGTGCGCGGGTTCATCCCATCATTGCGGTGAAGCTCACGCACAACAGCTCCGGGCCGGGGCGCAAGAGCACCAGTCGCACGGCCTCTTGTGACAGGAGCTCCACCACCACGCCGCTGCATCCTTTCACAGATATATATATATATATATATATATATATATATATATTTATATATATAAGGCGGCAACGATATCAGTAAAAAAAAAAAAAAAGCCCTTGTTACTCCGAGTAGCTGTAGATTTGACCAACGGATATACGCCCTATGAGCTTGCGCACCTGTACAACAATACAAAAAAAAAAAAAAAACAGAGATACCAAATAAAGGGGCAGTGGTAAAATTGGATTAAAAACAAGTACTAGAATAAGAGTGGAAACAATAACAATAGAACCGCATTGGCGGAAATCCATTACAAGATACAATCTCATGCTTAACCAGTTGATAGCTCTTCACCCTGCATTGACCAAATCTCCCTACAATTTCTACCCATTGCTATTAGGCGTGGAAGACACCACATAGTTCTCTTTATTAAAAAAAAAAAAATAGAAGGTAAGATAATTGCATACATCTCTGCAGTCACATACTCCACAAAACAAGAACACATTATTACCGCTACGCCAAACCACACACACACACAACTTATCTATCGGTATTCTACTTCTATATATATATATATATATATATATATATATATTTATTTATTTATTTATACTAAGGGCCCATACATAATGTATCAACGCTAGTGAAGAACACCCGTTCACCATCATTTAGAAGGAGGTTCGCCACCAACGAAGAAACAAAGTTGTTCAGTATAGTCAAAAAAAAAAAAAAAAGAGATACGATTTCTCTTGGTGTGTGTATAGGTAAACAAATATTGGTGTGCATCTAAGAAACAAGTCATCCTGTGTGAAAATCAAATAACAATCGTCATAAACGCAAGCATCTTCTGCAATATATATATATATATATATATTTCCCTTCTTTTTTTCAATTTTCTCGAAAAAACACAAGGCAAAAATACAACAATCACACACAGTCAAAAAAAAAAAAAACACCTTTTACTAACTTTTCTTCCCCAGTAGTTAATTGATGCTCCTACGCCTTTATCTTGCTCTGTCAAATTGTCCTCATTGGCTTTTTTCCCACTAAAAGATAAAAGTGCATTTATCAGAACCACCATCTATTCCCATTTTCTCGCCAATATCACGCATTCACAGTCACCTTTGTTTTTTTTTCCATTGTTTTGCCTCTAAATTGCTTTGATATCAATTATAAACGTCACATCTCCGTTAAAGAAGATAAAACATCAATACAACTGTAAGAACGAAAAAAAAAAAAGATACTTATTGTTAAGGCTAAAACAACAAGAGCAACAAAAAAGAACCTAACACAAAGAATCGGCTAGCGGGCTTCATCGAACTCTCATGATTTTGCTTTAAAGGAAACGGGAAACATATTTACCCCTTCTTTCCTCGGCTCAGAGCCTTACTTTTTTTCAGTTACATAGAAATGAGCACACAAGCCAGTAAAAAAAAAAAAATCAACATCAATTAACCACGCGGAGATAAAGTAAGAAAGATGCACACAACAGTAGGAGACAATAATTACAAAAATAAAAATATGTGCTTCTATATTTTCGAGTGAAATATCAAAAAGAACAGAAGTATTTTCAGGATGAAGAAAATATATATTCTAGAAAAAAAAAGAAAAATTTCACCTTCATATCTAAAAATTAAAAACATCTATTTCACACGCATAGGTATATATATATATATATATATATATATGCGTGTGTGTATGTATATCAACTGTTTGTCGAACTTTCGTTTTCGTTCTCTGAGTATTATACTAATACCTTCTTTAATTTATCTTACAATTCTATAATAAAGACCAACGCGATAGAAGCCAAGAGAACTCACTCCATCACAGCACCTGTCTTTAGGTACACCTTACACTGCAGTCTGAACTGCAGCATCCGCAGGAGTCTTGAGATATTCGGTTGGCTACTTGTGCCTTCTTGCGGTTTTATGTGGTAATAAACAACACAGATAGCATTATCAAAAGTGTAATGCACGTCCTCTATCTCAAAGGGCACATTTAAAAAACGAAAATGCTTGAGGCACTCCATGATCGCTGTTTCTCGCAGGGATTTCAATTCGGACATTCTCAATTTGTCGCTCTCAGAGGTTTCCATTATCTCGCGAATAATGACACCATCGTAAATCGTTCTCTCCCCAGTGACAAGCTTTCCATTATCGTCGACTTGGTGGTGCTGGACACAGGCACAGATACCGGCGTCGTGAAACGCAACATTGTCGTATGGACTTCTGCTACTGGTGATGGCTGCGAGATAGCGTCTTCCCACAACAGGAATTGGCTGTGATGGGCTTGGCTGGAAGCGCATGAAGACGCCCTTGGTGAACTCGAGGATAATCGTCTTGTGATGGTTCGCATACTGCGGTGGGAGCCGGCGTCCAGAGGGTATTTGCTGCGTAAAGGCCTGTGACGCCGGCGCCCCGCAGACACTTGTCGCAATGCGCACCGCCGTCGTTGGCCGCGGCCGCGCGGACGGTACGAGTGCCGGGGCCTCGCCGCTGCACGGCGATGGCGTGCAGAGCAGGTGGAGCTTGTCGGCAGGCACGCGGCGGCCGCCGACGGCGACGAGCGGCGCAGTGCCCGCCACGACGCGCGTGACGGTTGGGCGCCTCGCGGGCCCGGGCGCCTGCAGTGGCGGCGCGGGGGACACGGCCCGGCGCGCGCGCTTTCCCGCCGCCCGCTCGTCAGAGGCCTCCGCCGCCGCGGGGTGGGCCAGCGGCGGCTGCGGGTCGGGGAAGAGATCGACAGGCCGCAGCTGCGCGCCCATGTCGTCCGGAAGCGCAGAGGAGATAAGGCAGCACACGTCCCCGCCATCGCTCATAAACGAAACGTCATTCGGATTCGCAGGGCACGCGGCGCCACCGTAGCGCGCGTGCGGGGCGCTGAACTTGTTGCCTGGGGTAAGTCCAGTGTGCCGGGAGCGCTGGCGGTTCGTGACGGGAGTGCCGAAGCCGAAGTCAGTCGCCGGGGCGTGTGGGGGCGTGTGCTGCGGCAAGGCCGAGGGAGCAGTGGCGAAGCACTTCCCAATGTCCTTTCCTTTGCCGGAAAGTCGACCAAAGGAAGAAGAGGAGGGAGGAACATTTTCTTTGTTTTCTCGCGCGCTCATGTTCGTAATCTCTTGTAGGAAAGGCACGAAGGCATCAAAAGATGTGGATTGATGGGCCATTACTTTGCGGTAAAAAAAATATATTCTTCTCTTTCGTTTCTAGATATAAATGTATATATATATATATATATATATATATTCCTTTTCACCTTTTTCCTTGAAGTCTTAGTTATGATATTCTTCTTTTTATCTTTAGACTTCGTCTTCCCTCCTAATCTTTATAGATTCTCTAAATTCCTTGCTTTTCGCTCTTCTTTGTCTGAAATTTACACCTCTTACGCGTTAAATATAGGCTATCTCCCCTTTGTACTTCGGAAGATACAGGGTATCTACTTTTTCAAGCACATAAGGGAATATAATCACAAAAAAAAAAAGTGGAAATACAAGTAAAGACAATTTAAAGCGTAGAAGCCTTTATGAAGATTATCTGAGGTACAGTCTTAAAATAAAAAAATTACACACACACACATATATATATATATATATATATATATTTGACTGACTAAAGCTGAATGTTCTCAGCTCCGCTTTAATCTTAAACGTAATATTAGATTGCTTGACAACCATTGCAATGTACTGAGGTGTAAAAAGGAAACGGGTATAACGCTCAGTCAAAGAAGCCGTTACTTGTGGCCTGCTTGATTTGCCGTCTGACTTTTTGCTTTTGTCGTCCCTTCTGAACATTGCGGTGGAGATTTCTATTAAAATCATGATTGTCCTTGCGGCGAAGATTCCGTCGGATTTGTGAGCGAACATATTCCTCATTGACATCACCATCAGGTTTGAAATTGGCATTCTGATTCCGACGCTCCTGAGCCGCTTCTCCCAGTGCCTCGTCAAGTGAGCACGCGTCACTACAAGTGTCTTCCTCGTCATCTTCTTCATCATCATATTTTTCGTTTTTGTCATTAACTTTGTTCATCATTAAGTTTTCTACGTCTTTGTCTCCTTCCATCTTCGTTTTTGTGTCACTCATCTCTGTCTCGTGTGCTGCCACGTCATGCCCCATTATTCCCTCGGCTCCCTCTTTTTCTCCTCCCTCTTCTTCATGACTGTGATCATCAGCAACATCCGAATGCTCGTCACCAGAAAGATTGCCCTCTCGGCTGTCCATCAATCGCTCGAGCTCCTGTTGCTGTTTGTTGGTGAAGTATCCACTTGCAAACACAACTCGGTCCAGCTCCCCCTTCCGCTCCACATCCTTGTCAAGGGAAGGGTAATGGAGCGTTTTTACTTTAAAGCGACGATGAAAAAAATTGGCAAGATTATCCACATCACGCTTGAAGAGTTCGGAGGCGTTGAGGTGATTTATGGAAATCATCTGCGGAAAGTCAATTACAATGACGTGCATGTCGTCTGTGATCATTAAGTTGAACTCGTTGAAATCGCCGTGAATGAGACCGTGCTCAGCGAGTTTAATCATGAGATCCAAGCACCGCCGGTACACTTTATCGGCATCCCCGAGTGTTGTTATATTATTAAGTAGAGTTCCATTGACAAGCTCCATCAACAACGCGTGGCGATTCTGATCAATTGGCTTTGGAACAGGAAATCCTTCATCGTACAAAATCTGCATAAAGGAGTATTCCTTCTGCGACGCAAGACGGGAGAGGTAAAACCAACTCTCTCCATGACGTGTGCGGCATCCACCTTTATAATCGCGGTTACGTGAGACAGAGCGAAAAGAGCAGCGACCAAGACGCTGCAGTTTCAAAACACACTCGTGCCCCGACTCGCCTTGCACCAAAATGATATCCGATTCCTTTCCGCAACCTATGCGATGCCCCACTGCAGCCACACTGCCGCGCTTACTTAGTGTACGCAGTGCTAAAAAGTCATAGGCACCGTACTTCATTGCAAATCCATCGTACATTGTATTTTCGTGATGAATCATCTTGTGCTTCAGGAGCAATTGAAGTCGTTTGCGGCATCCCCCGTGGGGGAGTTGCGCAATGCGTTCGATCAAAGCAGTGGGGGCAACGTCGTGATTGCGCATTGCCATCTCCATTGCTGTCAGAACACGAAAGTCCTCTTCCTCAAGAAAGCGCAGAAGTGAGACATCCAGTTTAACCATCCTATTGCACACTAGGATTCTAAATACAGTGGCACATATTGCATATAATAACAATAAAAATAACAAGAATGAAAGAGAGTTTGAAAATATATATATATATATATATATATATATATATATAGAAATAGAAAGGGGTAGACAGTGGAAACGGTATTAAACAATAGAGGACTCACGTATCACCATTCCCTTCTGTTTACAGTAACTCCAAGCCACCACTCTCGGAATACGATCAACGATTAGGACTACAACAGCTACGATGTAAAGCGAGACAATAAACATCCAAGAGTTAAATGCAAACAAACAATATAAAATAAAAAGATACAAATAATTCTAAAAAAAAAAAAACAAGCAGCATAAATACAAAAAAAAAAAAAAAAAAAGAAGATATGAAGAGCCTCCACACTTTTTTTTTTTTTCCTTTTCCACATATACACACAATAAAAAAAAAGGGGGGGGGCACGGGTACATTCGAATACGTTTTATTGGGCCAACATCAGACGTGCTGGTGAGTTGTTATACAACTTCTGCAACATAACTCCTTGCGAAACAAGGGCACCAAAGTCTGTGATCTCATTTGTAGGCAAATTCTGGAGAAACTTCATTGCGACACAGCGGTCCGTCTCGGTACAAAGTACTGGTGACCATTGCACCAAAAGAGCTGCGCAGACATATACATGTGTCGTACTCCAATCCTTTTCTTCATCTGCTAAATAGACATCCCATAGATGTAATGCCTGTGAAACAGTCAATTCACGTAATAGCATACAATGCATCCAGCGAAATGCAAAATAAGCAAAATCAATTTGCAATTCCTCACACAGGTGGTGGTGCAATTGGGCGTCAATGGCGCGCACGACCCCTTCCAACTTTTTGACCATATTAAAGAGGCCCTTTTGGTTATACGTGTAATTCTCCTGAACCTCGCTAAGCAAATAGGCGGTCATCCAATATACATCCGCCTCAATCATCTCCAACCACTTCTCTTCACTGAAAGCTTCCTCGGCAAAAAGTGACTCGAGCTTCACTGCTGTATAGGCGTGTAGCTCCGCAACTGTCTTTGAGGGACAAAACCGATCCGCCAACACAACACTTATAAAGGGCACAACTAAATCATTTATTCCCTGGACATACCCGCATGCTGGGTGACGCACTGCCCAAAGATATAATAACCGCTCAATCGAAAGCTTCACACGGGCGTGGGAAAGATACGCCAACCCTCCGGACATACGCGGTATATCCTTCCGAATTTGGTTTAGTGTCAGGAGTTCCCACTCCCCGGCAACATTTGAACGCGCGGACTGTGCATGCACACTCACTACCTCTCCTGAGCGAAACGCCGCATCCCTATCACAGCCGCTGTAATGACTGTGCACGTATCCCACATATTCAGAACGTTTCCGCGCGAGTACGGCGGCGCGGTTTGATTGCTGCGGCTGCAAGTGCCCCGTGAGCAGTCCCCAAACCTCACAGCGAAGCGCGGGAGGGTATCCATGCCAACAGAGGGCGCGCAGTTCACCAAATGGCACTGGATCCCGCGCGAGCACGACACGCATGTCTGTATCACTCTGAAGCGAAGACACCTCTGACACGGCGGAGGCATTCTCCGATATGTCATCTCCGCTGCTCTTGCAGAGAGTGTTGTGGGGAGAGACAAGACCACCAATGGCTGTGTCCTTCAGCGTGGCCTTGCGCGGCGCGGAGGGGGAGGGATGAACGTCTTTGGACGAGGAGCTCATGCGCCGGATGAACGCCTCCACGCGGTGGAACATTTCCAGTCCTCCAATGTCCCTTCCAGTTTTGGTCCAGTGGCTGTACACTAAGAAGAAAGTAATACATAGAGATATAAGAAAAGAAAATAAGAGGGAAAAAAGACAAAAATCAGAGAAATTAAACCTATCCACTTTTTTTTTTTTTTTTTCTTACCTTAAGCAATGATAATACTCAATTGTTCATTGTGAAACCATAATAATAATAATAATAAATAATAATATTATTAAGTACAAACACATGAAATGCTTTCCTCGTGATCATCGTAATATTTTTCTTTGATCGGTACCTGCATTCATATGATGTTTTGGTATACCTGGAAAATGGCATTATTCTCATCAGACTGTCCGCCGTACTGACATGCAAAAATAAAAATAAAAAATTATTTCTCTTTTCGATAGCACTCAAAACTGGAGCAATTGCTTGGAATAATTAAAAAATAATTTTTCCTTCTCCTCCTTTTCTTCTTCCTCCTCCCATGACCGAGTAAAACTTGCAGATTGCCGTGGGCCGTGTTAAGTGCAAGGTCTGCGCAGAGCGCCTTTTTAGCGTAGCGCATCAACATTACCATTTTTGCATAAAAAATTGGTGATAGCAAGTGGTCTGCAACCAAACAACAACAACAACAACAAAAAAAAAAACTGTTAGTGTGCAGGAAGAGAACTGTGAAGAAAACCTTGTCACGCAACGGTTTGGGGCGTGATTCGCTTTGCTACTCACACTAACTAGCTGTGACAGTAGGACTACGCCATCCAACTGGAATATGAATACATCAATAGAGACAGTAAAAGAACTGATCTCTTGTTCTTACAGTCTATTACTGCATACAGGCCTGTCTGCGTAAGCAAAGAACTTCTTCCTCTGCATACGACTCCGTTGCCGAATCACGCGCATTCACTTGAACTTCAAAATTGTGGTAAGAGTCTCATCCACATTCGTAAAAATGAGTGCAGGTGAGTACGATGCAACGGGCGTAGATTCGATAATCCACTGTGTGATAACGGGACCAAAATTCAGCTGTGGATGACACAGCAACAGGCGTCTGTTTATAATACCGCATATCATCTGTCTGTTTCCCCGGCACGCCTTCACTTTGGCAAAGATGTAAAATGAGCAAAAAGAAGAGTAAAACAATCCTGTAAACAATGTATCCAAAGAATATTTCGGTGAACTGAAAGTAAAACTATCTCTTTTTTCTTTACCCTTATCCCTCGGCAGCCCCCCACCCCCCATACAATAATAATAATAATAATAATAATAGCAATAATAACTCTACACCTCCAAGTTCTTTGTGTAAAGGTATTTTTGCTCACTTGTCTATTTAAAAAAATTAATCGCACTATTCAGCAGAGCACTTGCGGTTGCTCTCACTTTTTTTTCTTCTTTCTCTTTCCATCAAAGAGTGCGGCTTGCCGCATTGCGTCGAGTTGACGGATTCGACTGGTCTGTGGCCGCTCCTCCGCCACTGCCGCCGACTGCGCAGTGCCCTCTGCGCCCTCAAGTCTTATCCGCTTTTGCGCCGGTCCCCCGCAGGACTTCCTTGCCCCATCCTCCCCTTCTTCCGACCGCTTCGCATTCTCCTCTCTGCGGCGAACCGCGCGCGGGACGACGCGCTGCAGCACCGCCCGCTCGCTCTGCGGCACCGCCACTGCGATTGCCTCCGCCTCCTCCGCGCCGTCCTGCGCCGCCGCGCCGTACACGCGCTCCACCAACTGCTGCTGTGCCCGCCGGGCCTTTGCGGGCATTGCGGCGGCCCCAACGCCCGCGCGGGCCCACGGCCGGCCGCCCTCCTCGCCGGCCTCCTCGCCGGCGGCCTCGCCCGGCGCCTGTCGCCCGCTGTGCGCACCGGCCGCGTGGCGCTCCGCCATGTCGGCGAATACGGGCGAGAGGGCGAAGGGGCACCGGAGATAGCCGCCGCGGTGCGACCGCACGGGGCGCTGGAGAGCCCCGGGAGACGAGTGCCCGGACGAATGGCTCTTTATCATGCCCCACGGCCTGTCACACAGTGTGGGTCAAAATAAAAAGGCAGGGCAAGAAAAAAAAAAAAAAAAAAACAAGGAAAAAAATGGGCACTTGTTTGTAATCCTTTTTTTTTTTTTTTTCCTTTCTGTATGTTTGCTTGTGCTCTTTCGTATCCTCTCTGTCCTTGTTTTTTGTGTACGCATTTATTCAAAAATTCAAAGCAACATGAACAACAAAAAAGAAAGTGGTTTGACAAGTCAGGAAGTGGACAAAAAAAATAAAAAAAAATAGACGGACAATGTCCCACAGAGGGCTTTATACGACGGGATTATAAACAGTGAGAATCACAAAAAAAAAAAAAAAATGACCCTCAGACAATATACTTTGTATGTTCGTTTAATGTGAGTTTTGCCAAGCTAAAAAAAAAAAAAAAAGTTATTACTACCACCACAACTGTAACCACAATCTATACAGAAGCACACACACTTATCAGATATTCTTATTTAACTTGTACCTCTCTTTACTTAGTTTCTATTTTTTGTTGTTGTTTCAAAAAATAAAATCCCACCTTGCCACCTACAAATATTTTTTTTTTTTTCTTCTTTTATTCGTCATTTTTAAGAGCAGCAATTTCATCCGTGACACGGCAAAGGTTCACATCTTCTCCGCGTAGGAACGCACGCAGGCCACGTGCGTTGTGGTCCATAATCATAACGGCGGACGGCCATCCATCGAGACCGCCAAATATATGTGTCGCATACACCACTGTAACCCCACGACATACGCTCTCTTCGTACAAAAAGTCCAGCAGTGCGTAGCGCTGGTTAAGGTCAAGATCCGACGTGGCTTCGTCAAGCAACACGACTGGTTTATCCTCCAGGAGGTACAGAAGAAGCTGCACGCGCTTTTGCTCCCCCGCGGAGATACGGCGAACGTCCCACGAGAGATCGACGTCGAGCAAAGCACGCAAATGTCGCGCACGTTCGGTTTGGATCTGAATCATCTCGCTGACATGCATTTCTCCCGGCGGGGTGGTCGTCCACCAATCGCCACCAAAGTTTACAAGCGCATTCAAAGACATATTGTCGTAGCACGCGCGTCCAAGAATGCAAAGGACCTTATCGCGGTTGTTGAAAAACTGCTTACCGCCCATCATGTTCAGGAGCGTAGACTTGCCGGCGCCGTTGCAACCACACAGGAGGACCCGCTCACCACGACGAATGGTAAAACGCAGATTGCGGAAAATGTCTTTGTACGTTAATCCATTGCATACAATGACATTTTCGTCCTCTCCATTGGATTGTACTCCCGAGACCTCAATCCCCGCCCCATTTTGCTCATTGCTGATGATGTTCTTCGCGTTGGAGCGATTACCAAACCTTGGCATTGTGCCTTCTGCGAGAAAACGAAATGCAAAATTCTCCAACGGTTCGTCAATGTCTGCCATACGCTTAAAATCAACAAGACATCCGTCCTTCATGAGCGCAACGTGTGTCGCCCAGTCGTTTGTGCCGTCAATAATATGTGTTGCGTAGAGACAGCAACTGCCTCGCGCGATACACTCTTCCTTAATGAACCCCAGTACAGTTGCACGCTCCACCACATCAATGTCCGTGCTGCACTCATCAAGAAGATACACAGCGCTCTCGCGCAGCATGCCGTGAAGAATTTGCACACGGCGTCGCTCGCCAGAACTCATATTGTTCACCGAGCGCTGCAGGTCAAGGTGAAGAAGCGCAGCCAACCGTTCGCGCCGCTCCAGCAGTGGTGCCGGGGACGCAATTTGTTTCACTGTACACGCGAAAAACGACTCGTGCGGCCACGGCGTCCCAATAAGTGCGACACTGTTCTGGAGAGAGGTGTTGTTGAAGGCGTCTGTGCCCAAAACAACAGCGGACCCCTGCGCGGCTCGCCTGCGACCAGCGATGATAGACAAGAGTGTTGACTTGCCGCTTCCATTGTGACCCAGCACAAGGACTCGGTCGCCGCGGTCCACAAGAAGACTCACATCCCGGAGAGCGTCAGTGCTGGAGGAAGGATAATTAAAGGAAACATGCGATACATTCACGAGAGGCCCTGTAAAGTCATGAGGCATTGCTTACCCAATTTCTCTTTCTTTCACTCAAACCGGGTAGAGAAATATTGCTTAGAAGCTAGAAATACTCCTCTCTCGCGTTCTGCTCTTTTCTTATCAACACAAAGTAGATAATTCACATACCATTCAGTAGTTGAGAATGAGGAAAGCAGAAAAAAACTCATATTCTTGGAGCGAGACTTCCTATTTCTCCTGTATATATATATATATATATATATACAGGTATAGGCTAATACATCCACAGCCCATATACAAAAAAAAAAAAAAAAACAGACAGGACTCTCTCACTTTCTCTCTCTCTCTCTCTCTTCAGTTGACGAATGCCTTGCCATTCATTGTTTCTTTGCTGTAGGCAAACAATTTCATCACGCTGACCGCGTGTAAGCGCGCATAGGCGCAACTACCAAGTACAAATTCAAACAATACCGGTAATCATATCCGGTGTTATGGCCACTACTTTAACTTCACCAGCATCCTTGCTGTTGCTCTTCGACTCTTTCATTGCATGCACAACGAGCACTACACCGTTTGCCGCACGTTGAATGACCTGCACGCACCCCTGATTCACTTTCTCCCCACCGTCCCTTCCCTCTTCGCTGAGAGGAGCGAGCGGATTGCAAAACCGCACAACCACACCCGGGGAGATGCGCCATCCATTGACGAGAACTTCGTCAAGCGCTGCAGTGCCCTTGCCACTGAGTGAAAGACGCGGCCCGCAGTCCTCCGTGTCCTCGCGCGGCGGGGATTCGAGTGTATACACATGCTGCATCTGCGCCGCGCAGACTACATAGACAGGCGTCTCAAAGATAAGATCCTCGATTGGCACAGTGGCAACCCGCTCGCTGAGGTATACAATAGTCTGCCGCTCCACTTCGCCGCTCCGGGCGTTCTGACGGAGCGCCGTCCGCTTCACTTCGTACAGTCGCAGAGTCACCTGCGCAGCAGAAGGCCTGACGTGCACCACACGTCCGAGCAAAACATCCGCGGCGACACCAACGACACCATTCCTCGCGGCGCGAAAGTAATAGTCCTCGCCCTCGACGACATCGAGGCGTCCGCCGGCGGCGACGAGCACGCGGCTGCCCTCGCGCGGCGCCGGGCTGCGGCTCGCGCCCCTCCCGTCGCACTCCTCCGCGCGCCATCGCTTTGCGCCGTGGCCGCAGTGGGAGCCGTCCGGGACCCGCGGCGCCGCCGCCTCGTCGCCCCGGGGGCGCGGGGTGTTGCCGCGGGAAAGGCTCTCGCGGGGCCGAGCCGCCCCCGGAGGCCCGTGGGCCCCGGGAATGGCCCCGGAGTGGGCGCCGGCCGCGGGGGGAAGGGCGAGGAAGAATTCGCGTATGCGGTGAAGCAGCTGCTCGTGCTCCAGCAACGCAACGCAGGCGAGACATGGGTCAAGGTGCGCATGTGTGCCGGGCGCAACGTACACATAGTGCGGGGCATGGGGCGTAAGACTGACCGGAGGCACCCGCGTGACGCTCGCACCGCATGCTGTGAGTAGCGCCGTCGCAGAACTATCCTTTGTGCCAGCAACATACACAATTTTACCATAGAGAATCCGAGACGCACGCGGCACTGGCTGGCAGCAAACAAGTTTGCAATCTTCACTCCTCTTGTTGTGGTGGTGCTGGGCCTGTGTGTATCCGATGGAATCACGTACGGTTGGCGTTGGGGGCGCTTCCAGCGCGGTAATGCCCATTGCGCTTAGTCGCTCGAGCCAATCAATGCTCAACGCAGCAACGCCCATGGCATGCGCAATAGCAGTCTCGTCGTCGATAGTTGTATCATTCGCAACAACAAACCACAAGGACATGTGCGGGTGGGAAGCGATGGTGGTCTCAACAGCTTCAAGCCCATTCACAAGAATTGCCCCACGTTCAGCAATGAAATCCATAATACCAATACCAACCCCTTTACGTTTACTGCCGATTGTAGTGAGCCGGTCATCAGAAAGTCGAGAGCGCGCAGCGGGAGAGAGATATAGTACAATGTGTTCGTAACTCTGTTCCTTTTGTCCTGCGGACTTTGTCGCGTTGTCTTCCTCGTCCATAAGTGTGACAAGTTGCGTGCCGGTGAGGACCGATGTCACATGCCGCACCTCGCGTGTGCGGAGATGCAGCAGCGACCCGTCCTCATCCCAGCGAACCTGCACGTAACCGTTACGTTCCGCTTCTGCAATCGTCGCGAGAAACCAACGGCAGCCCCACCGCGCCTCCACGCGCATTCCGACAGCAAAGGACGCTGCACGGCTTGTGTCCAGAGAACCATTCTCGCCACTCCAGCGGCTCTTGGTGTTATTGTTGTTTGGAAAGAGCGGCGCGTCTTCTTCTTCCTCTTCCTCCTTTTTATTCACCTCTCCCTCACTGTTAGTATTGTGTCCGTTGTTATTGCTTTCGCCGCAGCTGGCGTTTACGAGCGGCGGCGGAATGGCGAACTCCTCGTCATGCTTATGCTCACTCGACGCCGTGCTGTGTGTTCCGTAGCTGCCGAGGATCTCATCCGCTTCGATCTTCCCCAATCCGTTGTCGGGCGTCTCCGGCAGCGCCGATTGCATTGCGTTTCGCGGCAGAGTACTGTCCTGCATGGTGAGTGTGAGCGGCATCGTGGTCTCGGGGAGCGCCAGAGGATCTTCGACGGGAAAAAGCTCCTCATCGCCGTGGCCAACAGCCGTGGGGATGATTTCGCGCTCCTCTGCCTCGTTGTCGAATGTCCCCGATTCAAATAGATCCGTCGGCGGCGCGGTGAGCCGCTCGCCTTCGCTTTCGTCCGGCGCAAGCACAAGAGGGGCACGGGATACGGCAGCACAGGGCTGCGCAGAGAGAAAGGCTGCGAGGTTCCCATCGCATGCATGCATGGCAGAGGCCATCGCAACGTCACCGGTGGACGGACTGGGGCTGCTGCACGTGGGCTCAAACTCGAGTCGCCGCGTCGGTGTGGACTTCTCCGGCGGCGCAGACTCCGCGTCCTTGCACATCCGCTGTGTCTCTTCCTCGCACCTCACGGGAGGAAGGGCACGCCTGAGTTTGGGACGGCCTTTGGGCATAGATACCCAATCTAGGTGCGTATGTGTATGTGAGGGCAATAAAAATATAAGTCAAAAAAAAAAAAAAAGTATTACTGCTTGTTTATTTATAGCAGTGTACAAGATTAACGAAACGAAACCTTGACCTCCTAAATCGCAGGTTTGCCTGGATTATAGGGGAAGGGAAGTCGTACAACGCCGTCCCGTAAATCCTTTTATTTTTTAATTCGTAAAAGCACGTAATAAAATAAAGATATATATATATATATATACATATAAAGAGAGACAAATACAAGCAAGAAGCGGTCTTCTTCAGCACAGAACATATTTTCCCCTCGTGACGACAGCGGTGATCTTTAAATAAAAAAAAAAATGGTATTCAGTAAAGTTTTTGCTCTTAAATATTATTCTACGCATGTATACATAACTCTTTCTATATCTATATATATATATATTAAAGAAAGAAGACGCCAATAGCGACTGCAATTCACGCGACCCATCTCATTTCAATCTGCGTCTACCTCATTCCCAGTTCTCTGACTTTCTGAATTTTTCGATGCCGTCTCCCGTTGGCACACCGGTCCCGGCGGGCACAGTGTGATCCACCGATGATGCCAACACAGCGCCTTACCTCTCCCTGAGGACAGACGCGCACTCGCACCTGACGCACTCGTCAGTTTCTCTGACCTTCACACGCTTCCTTGTGGGCTCAAGGGATTGAAGAGAGAAGTTCTCATGCGGCCTCTGAGGGAATGGACTGATGCACATCTCTCTCAAGCATTCACGTGACTGCGTCACGTCATCCGTAATGACTCTCCGCTCTGTCATTACTTTCCTCCGTGCTCCTCGAGTGCAGTGCCTACTCCGCGGACCATTGCTGTAAAAGCATACACACATGAACAAACAACGGGTACACACGGCTGCACTCCATTACAGAAATACAATCTATCGTATCGTTGCGCTCTGCCTCACAGCTAAGAATGCCGCACACATCTTCTCGTGCGCGGCGAACTGTATATGTTCTCTGGTATCCAAAGGACATGGCGTTCCCCAAGTTGTCTCGCGCGATGCAATACATGTGCTGTGCCACCCAACGCAAAGAGTGACCTAGGACTCCACTGCTTTCGAAAAAATCCAATTGTAGTTTTATTTTTATTTTTTTTATTTTTTTTTTTTGCTTTCGTGGATGCAGTTGTTCTTGTTCTCCTTACTGCTCCACATAACGAGAAATAAAGAGGTTATCCTAAAGCAAAAGAATTATTCGTGCACCACATATTTATGTGCCAAACTGGCAATGTCTTACACATTTAACGGGTAGTCACTGCAGAAATGAGAAAGTCAACATCACCTTCTCACAATTCCCAGTTTATATATATATATATATTGTGCTCTCAGATACAAAGCGCAACACGGAATCTCCCTCGATAAGAGAGTTAAAAAGGAAAAAAAAAAATCCTTCCCTCGTATTAACACTCCATTTGGAGGGGAGGGGGGAAACTGGGGACACGTCAGAAGTAGGTGTTTCAGTGCGTGATAACAAAGCACCAAAGCAAAGGTTTAAGTTCAGTCCACAAAGTGACAGTGCGGCCAGGATAGAGACCCTAAACACAGATCTTCTGCAATGTCATCTCTCGCCCATTAAATTATCCATAACTTTATATATACATAAAAAATAAGAAACGAAAATAAATAAATAAATAAATAAATAAAAACGCACAAATAACTAAAAGGAAAAGAGGTATGAACAAATACAATAATTGTTAAGTTCCGCACATAGGATTTCTTCATGTATATAAAAAAAAAAGGCCGAGAAAAGATTACGTTTTTTTTTTCGTTTTCTTATGTAGTTCATTCGTTTTTTTTTTTTTTTTTTGGGGGGGGGGGGGGGGGGG